>SJYX01014648.1:128553-187883 GCA_006410675.1 Oreotragus oreotragus
ATGGACATCACCAGATGGTCAACATCGAAATCAGATTGATTATATTCTTTGCAGCCAAAGATGGAGAAGCTCTATACAGTCAACAAAAACAAGACCAGGAGCTGACTGTGGCTCAGATCATGAACTCCTTATTTCCAAATTCAGGCTTAAATTGAAGAAAGTAGGGAAAACCGCTAGACCATTCAGGTATGACCTAAATCAAATCTCTTATGATTATACAGTGGAAGTGAGAAATAGATTTAAGGGCCTAGATCTGATAGACAGAGTTCCTGATGAACTATGGAATGAGGTTCGTCTCTTCAGATAGAGACTACTAATGTCTAGGAAACACATGATGGAAGAAATACCGCTAATCACCAACTCTGGAAATTAATCTAAATAAAATAATTCAACAAAAAAAAGTAAATGTAGAATTATAATTATATGTTATCTATAATAATTTAATATTATTTATAATTGCAAGCCATTGTAAATATTCTATGTCCCTCAACAGAGAAATACTTAAAGATTTTTGAGCATCTGTTGAGATAATTATTGTTAGCCATCAAATTATATTTATGAAAATAACTTATAATTATGTGCCTAACTCTTGAGAGTCCTTTGGACTTCAAGGAGATCAAACCAGTCAATCCTAAAGGAAGTCATTCCTGAATATTCATTGGAAAGACTGATGCTGAAGCTAAAACTCCAATACTTCAGCCATCTGATGCAAAGAACTGACTCATTGGAAAAGACCCTGATGCTGGGAAAGATTTTAGGCAGGAGGAGAAGGGGACAACAGAAGATGAGATGGTTGGATGGCGTCACGGACTCAATGGACATGAGTGTGAGTAGGCTCTGGGTGTTGGTGATGGATAGGAAAGCCTGGTATGCTGCAGTCCATGGGGTTGCAAAGAGTCAGACACAACTGAGTGACTGAACTGAACTGAACTGAACTGATAATTATGAAGATACTTATGAAATAATGTGAACTGATAAAGGCATAATATGATAATGATATAAGAAATAAGTAGGCATGTGAAATTCAGTGGAAGGACAAGTGGACTTAGTCTTGAGAGGATTTTTATAATTATAAATAGATTTTTTCCTTTCAAAATGTTCTATACTAATGTTGTTACATATATATATATTTATATGATTTTATAGCACATAAAGTCAGTCCAGTCATCTGGTTTGCAATAAGGCAGAAACTGCAGGATCCTGGCTCTGTCAGAAAACTGTCCATGCCCTGTGAATGTCTAATTAAACTCATAAGATTGATATAAGTTTGACTTTACTCTCTTCTAGGTAAGTATTGCACAGTCAACTAGGAAATGAGATCTCTTGTTGTATATGGAGGGAAAAGAGACAAAAATATGTAAACAATAACATTCTATTAAAAATTGAGCCATAGGTGCATGCATAAATAATATTAATACTACTATTGAGCCTGTAGTTGCCCTTCACTTTGCCTTATATTTCTTATGTCACTTAATTGCTACAATTATGTTACATGATTGCCATATTGTCAACTCCATTTCATAGATGAGGAAATCAATCCCTAAAGAAATTAGACTTGCCTGAAATCATAGAGCAAGTAAATGGCCTAATCAGATTTAAAACCATATCTGTGTAACTGAAGAGACTGTTATCCCCATACTGTACATTTACACATTTACTCCACAGAAATACTAAGTATGTTGGGAGGTGGAAAGAGGTAGAAGTTACAGTGTAGTTTTCTTGTCAGATTCAAATTGTTCATTGTGAGCATAAACACAACCATTTACTTCTGCCAGTTTCAGATTCTTCTTGGTGAAATCAAAACAATAGGATCACCTTTCTTTTTCCTCCAAAGGATTATTACAAGGTTTAAAGATATAAAACGTGTCCTTTGCTCCATTTATTCAGCCAGTACTCATTATACAGCTACTTTGTACCTAAACCTTCAGTTCAGTTCAGTTCAGTCACTCAGTCGTGTCCAACTCTTTGCGACCCCATGAATCGCAGCACGCCAGGCCTCCCTGTCCATCACCAACTCCCAGAGTTCACCCAAACTCATGTCCATGGAGTCAGTGATGCCATTCAGCCATCTCATCCTCTGTTGTCCCCTTCTCCTCCTGCCCCCAGTCCCTCCAAGCATCATAGTCTTTTCCAATGAGTCAGCTCTTCGCATGAGGTAGCCAAAGTACTGGAGTTCCAGCTTCAGCATCATTCCCTTCAGGGAGGGCCTAAAGATACAAAGATAAATCAGTGCAGGAAGACAGAAAAACATTAATTAAAATACTTATGTAAATCAATCATGATTACCAAAAGTCTTAAGTACCATGAAAGAAAACTAAAACAGGGAGGGTCTTTAATAGTTCAGAGGGTAGAAAAGTCCTCTTCAAGGAAGTATTGCATCATCCATATCTGAATTACAAGAAGATAATTAATACACAGAAAGTGTGAGGGAGACTTTCTGACAGAGGGCAGAATGTGTTAAGACCCAGAAGCAGAAAGAAGTGCGTTTGAGGAATTAAGAAAAGGCCAGTAAGTGACATTTTGCCCCTGAAGCTGAGGAGCTGCATAAAATGATACTTGAGAGAAAAGCAAGGGTTAGATAATGAGCCATTTAGACCCTTTAAAGATGTTCTTTTGAGGAAAAGTAGTGATGAGCTATTCAAAGATTTTGAGTAGAGGACCTGATCAGATTTGGGCTTAAAAAGAATTGAGAAACTATGTGAGAGGTTTGGATTTTATGGCTGTAGGGTGATAAAATTGCCAACACAAAGTTTGAAGTAGGAGAGGCAGGTAGTTTAGATGACAGCTGAATTCTGAGGATTTCCAATATTTAAAAGTTGGCTCAAGGAGAATCAGTCAAACAAGCTCCTTGACAAGAAGCAGCTTGACTGAGAGGTGAAGGAGATTCAAGGCCAACCAGGGCACTGAAGCCAACAGCTACGTTTCAAGGCAGCGGTGGTTAATGGTGCCAAGTGCAGGTTAAATATCAAGTGAAACTGGAAATAAAAAGTGCCATTGGATTTAGGGATGTTGAACTTACTGTAATGGAAGATGATTTCTTTGTTTTTATTATGCCCAGGGATTTAGGTTTCAGTTCAGTTCAGTCACTCAGTCATGTCCAACTCTTTGAGACCCCATGAATTGCAGCATGCCAGTCCTCCTTGTCCATCACCAACTCCCGGAGTTCACTTAAACTCATGTCCATCAAGGTGGTGATGCCATCTAGCCATCTTATCCTCTGTCGTCCCCTTCTCCTCCTGCCCCCAACCCCTCCCAGCATGAGTCTTTTCCAGTAAGTCAACTCTTCGCGTGAGCTGGCCAAAGTATTGGAGTTTCAGCTTTAGCATCATTCCTTCCAAAGAAATCCCAGGGCTGATCTCCTTGCAGTCCAAGGGACTCTCGAGAGTCTTCTCCAACACCACAGTTCAAAAGCATCAATTCTTCGGTGCTCAGCTTTCTTCACAGTCCAACTCTCACATTCATACATGACTACTGGAAAAACCATAGCCTTGACTAGATTTAGGTTTGGGTCTTGTTAAAAGATAAATCAATGCATATTAAAAATTTAAGTGTTTATTTCAGCAAACTTTGATTTCTACCAGGCAGGACCAAACCAGAAGTGGTTTGCAGCTCTCTACCAACAGGAGTTAGGGGCAATGTGTTTTAGAGAATATGCAAAAGCAAAGGGGAAATTATCTGATTGGTTATTGCTTAAGTGGTTGTGTGACTTGGGAAAACCTAGTGGACTACTTGAATGATTATGCTTCTCAGCCTTGAGGCTTTTTCAGGAAAATGACTCTGGTTCAGGTTTCATGTGCTTATGCAGGGTACCAAACTACTAGAGCCACTCTGTCTAATGGCCTCCTTGTTTCATTACTTCAGCAGTTCTGCTTCTGATCTAATGTGTTTCTTCCACACTTATATTTCCTTGTTCAGTAACAGTGGACTATCACCACTGAACTTTGGAGAAACTTATAAGGGCATTCCTTTTTAAAAAATGTTTAAACCTTTCAAGAAAGAGTGAAAATAAAAGGCATTTGGTATCAACAAAAGCAAATCAGTTTCTCTTGAGAGCTTGGATTTTCCCTGTGTTATGCCAGTTAGACAGGTGATTATTCTCAAGGATGACTAGCTATTTACTACTGTCGAAAGGGAATGTTACCTGCAATTCCAGTCAATGAAGAATTTTTTTCTTCAGAAAAAATTTTCCAGAAGACCTGGAACCAGTCATTCCAGTTCTGCATAGATCCAGCCACTATCCCCTGCAGCCTCCCACTTCCCCAGAAGGGGCTGCTGCTACTGCTAAGTCGCTTCAGTCGTGTCCGACTCTGCGCGACCGCAACCCACCAGGCTTCGCCGTCCCTGGGATTCTCCAGGCAAGAACACTGGAGTGGGTTGCCATGTCCTTCTCCAATGCATGAAAGTGAAAAGTGAAAGTGAAGTCGCTCAGTTGTGTCCGACTCTTAGCGACCCCATGGACTGTAGCCTACGAGGCTCCTCCATCCATGGGATTTCCAAGGCAAGAGTACTGGAGTGGGGTGCCATTTCCTTCTCCAATGCAGGAAAGTGAAAAGTGAAAGTGAAGTCGCTCAGTTGTATCTGACTCTTAGCGACCCCATGGACTGTAGCCTACGAGGCTCCTCCGTCCATAGGATTTTCCAGGCAAGAGTACTGGAGTGGGGTGCCATTGCCTTCTCCGCTCCTTGTTATTAGCAGCACTCTTTTGATGTTCGACTACATGTCTCCCCACCACCACTCCAACAAACCCCTCCTATATATCCTGGCTCCTCCTGTAACTCTGCAGAGCAGTACCTCAGAGCTATCTGGGAGGCTGTCTCCCAGGCTACAGTCCTCAGTTATATACCTGAATTAAACTTAAGTTGCTACTTTTAGGTTATGCATTTTTCTTTAGTCACACTACTTAGAGAGATGACTCAAAAACTTTCATTATATGCAATAAGATGTCTGAGATTTAACCCTAGAACTTTAGGCCAAGGACAGTAAATTGAGCAAAGTTCATTTGTTCTCATTTATTTTCTCAGTTAACTGAGAAATAATTTAAATATAGTTAAATATAAGTTAAATAATTTAATTCTCAGAGTTTAACTGTGAATTTAATTTTCTCAGAATTATTTTATAACTCCTGATATGAAATGCAGCCCTATGACCAAATAAATAAATTAAATTCAAACTGATATCTATGCTTTCTGGGAATTCCAGTTTTTAAAGGTTTTATAATACTTTCACTTGATTCTGTTGTTTGGTTCTAATAAATACTATTTTCTGAAAAGAAATCCCATATCCCTTATCTACAGAGACTACCATTTATTTCTTTACTCTATGAGGTAATATGTAATCTAGTTAGCAACTTTTTATGTCTTTTAAATCTTATTTTCCTTGTTTATACAATTGCTCAACAAAACCAGAGTACCCCCCCTCCGCCCATTTTACTTTTGTGAAGAAAAGTACCACAGAATCATAAGTAAATTCAGATTTTGCTTGCAACAACATTTTAACATCTGAATTGTACTTACAAACCTTTGAATATATTCTCATGGCCAATCATTGTCCTATGGGGAAGTAGTAGTTATTAGGATTTGTGCGTAAATAAAGGTATGAAGAACATTGTATAATAGTAAGAAGTTTCTGATTTCAGACTAGTTTGACCTTGTATCATCTGTATAATGTCACATGTTAAAAAATAAACTGCTGAAGTAGAAAGAAAACCACAAAAAGAGAGAACATGAATTTAATCAGTCAGACATCTTACTGCCTCGAGGAACTGAACTACCTCATTCTACAGGAACTGGATGATATTTACAAAAGTGCTGCTCTTTTGGTCTTATGCTGTTTCTCCTCATCGGCTTTCCAAGGCTTGCAGAAGCTGGTGCTTCTGCTACTGCTCAGTTGCTCTTATTGTTCCAAAGAGGTTGCTGTCATGTGTATTAAATGTCACAGACATTAACTCAAACCAATGCATTCTTACTAGTCTCTAGTTTAATGAGACTTGTGAAGGACAAGCAGAGCTCTTCCCAAGTTTAATTTATTAAGTACTAAAAACTTAGAGTGACAGCATATTCAGATCTGTCATGTGAAAGCACCAATATGCTAACATTTATGCCCATATACTATAGGTGTAGAACCTATATAATTAGAAATGGAACATTAACATGTCAGCTTAATTTCTAGTATTCAATAAATAGCACAATTTTGAGCTATATTATAATTTTTTCATATTTGTATAAAGGGGATATTACTTCAAGTTAAAAAAAAAAAAAGATAACCAAAGGAAAGAAATACCTGCTGTGTCAGTTGTTAAAAATGGTATTTTGGATAAATTTCTTCACTTTTGTCTTTCTTATCCTTCCTTTTCCATTGTATTCTAATTCTAAATTTCTTAATCTATGTAGTTTATTCTAACAGCAGGAGTCTCCTATTTCACTTACAGTTATTTTTCAGCAAATACTTACAGGGTACTGTTTGCCAGATCTCCTAGGCTCTGTTAACACAACAGTGGACAAAACCAAACATTGCCTGTACCTTTGTGGCACTTAGAATCAGGTTGTAGAGAAAGAGCCAGTCAAATCACCTCTGAAATAAGCTACAAATTGTAGTTTTGCAGTTGTTGTAGAGGAAAGATACATATGGAACTTGAGAAGACCAAAGAAGTCAGGTAATGTGGATCAGCTGCACTAAAGAATCTACTCAGAAGGAAAGCGTATCTGATGGAACAGATGCTGCAAAGGAATAAACATAAGAAAATAATTTTGCTGTGACTGGAGCAGGAGAAAAAAGAGAGCAAAAATCAAACTAAAGAAGCGATAAGCATAGACAGTATACTGTTTTGGGGGGGTGAGGTTAAGGATATTGTTTTTATGCTAAGTGTAAAAGCGTATCTGATGGAACAGATGCTGCAAAGGAATAAACATAAGAAAATAATTTTGCTGTGACTGGAGCAGGAGAAAAAAGAGAGCAAAAATCAAACTAAAGAAGCGATAAGCATAGACAGTATACTGTTTTGGGGGGGTGAGGTTAAGGATATTGTTTTTATGCTAAGTGTAATTGCAAGGTTTTGAACTGTGTTGAGCATCTGATAAAATTTTGATAGGATTTTGACTACCTCCTGGAGAGTGGACAACATTAAGTACGAATAAACCATTGGATGTTAGTTTTATGTGTTATCTAGGTTAAATGTAATGGTAACTAATCAGGGTGATGGAGAGCTCTTTAAGAGATATAACAGAGTGGTGATGGACTAGATAGAAAAGCTTTCAGTAAGGCAGTGGCAACCTACTCCAGTACTCTTGCCTGGAGAATCCCATGGGCAGGGGAGCCTGGTAGGCTGCAGTCCATGGGGTCGCTAGGGGTTGGACACGACTGAGCAACTTCACTTTCACTTTCAGTAAATATCTGTGGTTCTCACTTGTTTGTTGGCTCTGTTATTTAGTGAGATAAATAAGTCTAGCTTTATAAGGTTGAGTACCGTGGTTGGATTGTCTATGTATTTAGTTTGTTTAGCATCAAGGAAAGGTAACGGTTCTCAGCAACAGGGGTCAGAAACCTATAACCAAACCCAGAGCACTGCCTATTTATTTATCTCAGCATCATCCATCCATTCATTTATGCATCATCTGTGGCTGTTTTTACATAGTGTTAAAGTTGAATAATTGCAACAAAGATAATATGGCCCACAAAGCATATAACATTTACTGCCTGGCCCTTTACAGAAAAAGTTTACCAGATCCTGCTCTAGAAGAAGGAAATGGTTTTATCATATTTTTATTTTTATTGTTATACATCCTATTAATGTTTATGACCAAAAAGTTGATTTCTCCTTCTAATCATCAGCATTAATTAATTTGTTTGTTCATGTCAAAGTTAATTCTTAAATTTCCACTACTTGGAACACTGGTTGTACTGGGGACCCTGCTCCTACTAATAGTTTAAGGTAACTCACAGCTGCATCCAGTCAGTGTGAAAGCAATACATGATGTGGCAGCTTCCTTTACAAAGCATCTTTGCCCAAAGAATATTCTCCCAAAGCAAAACAAATACACAAAGAGTCCAATTTTTGTATAATTTTTAATACTTTAGGAAATTACTCAAGCATAACAATTTAATTTTTTTTCCTTCAGTATCTTGTGTTTTGGTAGTATGTCTTTCTCTACCTTGTAAGATAAACTGAGGCATAAAATACACCAGCGGTCACACAGCCTGACAGAGCCAAGATTCTAACCCGCAGTGTGTGTTAAGCCATTATCTTGAACTCAATCTATTTCATGTACTAAAAGACCACTGTAGTAAAGTTCTAAATAAAAATTTAGCCATGTATAAGAAATCACTGCAGATGGTGATTGCAGCCATGTAATTAAAAGACACTTACTCCTTGGAAGGAATGTTATGACCAACCTAGATAGTATATTCGGGGAAGGCAATGGCACCCCACCCCAGTACTCTTGCCTGGAAAATCCAATGGACGGAGGAGCCTGGTGGGCTGCAGTCCATGGGGTCGCTAACAGTCGGACAGACTGAGCCACTTCACTTTCACTTTTCTCTTTCATGCATTGGAGAAGGAAATGGCAACCCACTCCAGTATTCTTGCCTGGAGAATCCCAGGGACGGGGAAGCCTGGTGGGCTGCCATCTATGGGGTCACACAGAGTCGGACACGACTGAAGTGACTTAGCATCAGATAGTATATTGAAAAGCAGAGATATTACTTTGCCAACAAAGGTCTGTCTAGTCAAGGCTATGGTTTTTCCAGTGGTCATGTATGGATGTGAGAGTTGGACTGTGAAGAAAGCTGATCACCAAAGAATTGATGCTTTGAACTGTGGTGATGGAGAAGATTCTTGAGAGTCCCTTGGACTGCAAGGAGATCCAACCAGTCCATCCTAAAGGAGATCAGTCCTGGGTGTTCATTGGAAGGACTGATGCTGAGGCTGAAACTCCAATACTTTGGCCACCAATACTTTTGGCTAAGAGCTGACTCATTGGAAAAGACCCTGATGCGGGGAGGGCTTGAGGGCAGGAGGAGAAGGGGAAGACGGAGGATGAGATGGCTGGATGGCATCACTGACTCGATGGACATGAGTTTGGGTGAACTCTAGGAGTTGGTGATGGACAGGGAGGTCTGGTGTGCTGTGGTTCATGGGGTCACAAGAAGTTGGACATGACTGAGTGACTGAACTGAACTGAACTGAAGCCTTATAAACCTGTTGCCTCATTTGGTCCAAATAATAATAATTAGGATTATAATTAGAAAATATTTTAAAATCTAGTACATATTGTGTTGGCCAAAAAGTTTGTTTGGGGAAGGTGTAAACCATTAAAACTGTTTTTGAATTCTCTATAGCAAAGACTGGGGATTCCCTGGTGGCTCAGACAGTAAAGAATTTGCCTGCAATGCAAGAGACCTGGGTTTCATCTCTAGGTCAGAAAGATATCCTGGAGAAATGAATAGCCACCTACTTGAGTATCCTTGACTGGAGAATTCCACGGACGGAGGAACCTGGCAGACTATGGATAATGGGTTCACAAAGAGATAGGACTAAGTGACTAACACTTTCACTTTCATAGCAAAGATTGCATTTCTAAAGGAAGGTTATTGAATGTTTATGGAATGAAAAAATTAGCTGAGTCCTTTATTGATGACAACTCTTCCAGTCTGGCTTCTTAAATAGTCAGAAGGGTGAACTAAATTACCTTTCATGTAGTAGTACCTTTCAGTAAACATTTATGAGTGCAGTACTGCTTCTCTGGGGTGCAAAAGTGTATCAAACACAGGGAAGCCTGATGTGTGAATAATACTGTTTGGGATATATTCAGTGTCATCTTGTATAAACAAAACATGTACAATTATATTAACAAACAGCCACTTACTTTAAAAACAACTGGAAGGAAATACAACAAAATATTAATTTGGTGCATTGTTTATTCTTATCTAATTTCTTTGCCTTCCAAATGTGTATTTGTGAAAATGCATTGCCTTTTCAATAAAATTTACTTTATATAAAAAAGATTTTAAAATAGGATTAGATATTTTTCAAGATTTATACAAGATTAAATTTAATCTGCATTGCATATCTATGATATTGTTAGAAAAGAAAATGATCAATTTGTAAATTATAAAGAAAATGTACTTTCAAGATTAGTAGCTAGAGGACAAAAAAAAAAAAAGAGCAGAACCCAAATCTTCTGATTTTTAACCCATGGATCCAATAATATTGGGGCTTCCCAGGTGGTTCAGTGATAATCTGCCTGCAAATAGAGAAGGTATGGGTCTGATCCCTGGTTTGGGAAGATCCCCTGGAGAAGGGAATTGCTACTCATTCCAGTATTATTCTTGCCTGGGAAGTCCCATGAACAGAGGAGCCTGGTGGGCTGAGGTCCATGGGTCGCAAAAAGTCAGACACAACTCAGCAACTAAACAACAGTAACAGTAGCAACCAATGACATTAGCTCTAGATAATAGTATAGCATAGTGTTGTTTGCTCACCAGCCTATTAGTGACAAACACCACTGATAAGCACAAAAATGTGTTCACGAAAAAGCATTGTCATCCCTCACTTGTACCTTAACTGGAATATCAGATGATAATAGAAAAAGCATCCTCACAAAGGTCTGGAGTAAAATGATCTCCTTAATTTCTCTCTTGTTATTCCTGAGAATTGTCATAGCTTCTTCATCTTTGAAAGTGGGGTTAAAATCTTTTACATTACTTGCTAAATATTAATTTGTATTTCTAAAAATAGTAGCTAAATTTTGCAGAATGTTTCCTATGAGACAGGCACCTTATATCTATTAAAATTATCTGTTTGAAGTGGGATCCTTGTTTATGGGTGAGAACATTGAGGATCAGAGTGATTCAATAACTAGGTCAAGGTCTTATAATTAGTAGGAGCATAGCTGGAAATCACACCCAGTCTCATTTTGAGTTCAAGCACCTAACAACTATAGATAACATCCTCCTTTTCTCAGAGAAACTTGCTTTGGCTTTTCATCTCAACTGATCTGCTAACCCTAATACTTTGGTTTCACTAACATCACTCCAGTTTCTTTTCTATAAAAAAAGGTCTTTAGGCTTTCAGATGCATAGAGATTCATAAATTCAGCCAATCTTCCCCTTTTGATTACAAGTATTTCTGTTTGGCTTAGCTACAGAGATTTCTCACAAATGATTTTGTAGCAAAACTCTGTTGTTTGTTTGCTGATAATTCAATTTGAAACAAAGCAAAGAAGAAGGAAAGCTTTTTTTGTTTTTATTTTTTGACTTATTAATCCTTACCAAGTACATCCTGCTAGGAAGCTGCAGGGTACTTTAAACCAGGTCATTTTGACTAAACATAAATACAGCACAAATTGGATGTCCCCTTAGGCCTTTGAACTGACTTGAAGCTAAGACTATACCCAGACCTTGGGTTTTAGCTATGCCTGTTCTTGGAACAGAGCCAAATTCTCAGCAGAAACACACATTTGCAGGAACAGGACAGCTGCAGTAGGTTTTGAAACTAGGAGCACTAACACTTTCTAAAAGCTGAAAAATACAGACCATCTCTGAACTTTAATTACTTGACTTCTCCAAAGGCACATGAAGAAACTCCCAATGTCTTTGCCTAAACTATTTATTGCTGTGGGGTAAGATGGTGGGAAACACTTTGGAGCTTGACTGGCTGTGCAGTCTTGGTTTGTCACTTCGTTGTAGCATAACACTGACATTTTATTCTAAGTTTTATCATACCTTAATGGATCTTTTCTGAATGTTCTTGAAATAGAGAGGAACATGAAAAAATAATTTCAGGGCCGCTGTTATGTCAAAGCTAACCACTTTGCATTACCAGCACCCTGAAGTGTGTCCCTTTAGATATTAATTTATTTAATAAAATTTAAAACATCTTTCTCCTTCTATAGTTATCTTTTGTTTTCCAGTGGTAACAGTATTCCTCTGTAGCTATGTATTTAATGACAGTCATTTTGCCCAAACTTTGTATGGCAGGATCATCTTTTAAAGCAAATAAAGCACTCAGATTTGTAGAACATTCATAAAATAATCTTTCAGATGTATTTAAGCTGAAATGATATGGCCTCAAGTACCAAATTCCTAAATAAATGTAAACAGTTTTGAAGTTCAATGAGAGGAAGGTGTTTCCCAAGTCTCCTGAAAATAAATACATAAAAGCAGTTCAATTGGGAAAGACAAAATAAATTTGCTCTTTAAAGTATACCAGTGGAAAGAGGCATCTTGCCAGATGATGTCTTCTGAATTCAGGTGCACTTATTTACTTTTTTGAAGATTAGCTTATCTTATTGAATCTTGCAATTGTATCCTGTTATATCATATACTGCCCCAGTTTGATGGCATCGTGGCTGTATTCCCTTTCCTTAGGAAAGGATGACTAGGCTGAAGGGGATTGTCATTGTTGTGTGTCTGGAAGTGGAAAGAGTACCGTGTCCTGCTTCAAGGATGTAAACGTAGCTCTCAGGCCTGCCTGCTAATAATACAAATTAAAAAATGACAAATATCAACCTTAGAAGAATACTGAAGGAATGAATTTGAAGTAAACTACAGAAAGCTGTTTTCTTTTTCTGGATTCTTTCTTATTTAACAATAAGGTGCTTAACATGCTCTCCTAAGTAACCTGAAGGTCTTTCAGATTAGTCTAATAATTTACAGCCAATTGCTAACTTAAGATACCTGAACTGTTATTGATTAAAAACATTGGCTTCCACCTGTGCTGAGTATTCTGGGGTTAACAGAACTTTCCAGCATATACAAAAGACATTCACAGCTGAAACTCTGGGACATAGAAAAAGACCTTCAAAGTCTGATGGATGATATGCCAACCCAAGGCCCTTGTAGCAGCAGACTAGCTCACAGACTGAGGGATAAATCAAAGCATTAATCGGTCTTGTCAGTAAAGCAGGTGTTTTGATGGCCTTTATGGTTCATTTTCATGCAAAAGGGTTGTGAGATACAGAAATCACAGGGGATTGCAAATAAATGGCACTGACAGGATTGATCCCACCAGACGAGGGGGCCCAAACCAGCCTGTCTTTTCATATTATGAAATACACCTAATGGCAGTGCCTCCTTAAGCTCTAATTCTTCAGTAGCCTATTTGTGAGCTCAGGATTTTCCTTCTCTTTCCTTTTCTTTTCTTCTTTTTTCTGTCTTTCTTTCTTTTTTTTTAAATTATATGCCAAAAACCTTTCTTTTCTTTTCATGATAAACCATTGCAGCAGCCATAGCAGGTTTAGAATGTTAAAGAACCAGGGTGCACATGACTTGACGAAAGATTTTTGTTCTTAAAAGATTTCAAGACAGGATATACAAACTGTGTAATCTGGTTCCAAGATGGAAGGGGAAGTGGGGGAGGGGGAGAGGCAAATCTGCTCTCCCACTTCAAAATTCAATGATAAAAGAATATATTATCCAAAAGATCCAGGAACATAGACAACTCTCAATACATGAGCTCATTAGAAATTATGTATCTTAAACTATGGCTAAATTTGGAAAAATAATTTAAAATGGAAAATTTCAAGTACATTTATGGTCAGTCTGGCATCTTATAGAAAGGCAATTTTGATTTAACATTTTGGGATTTTGCTGGATTTAAGTGACCAGTTATTGATATAGTAGAATATAAGTTGAAAAACATAATTAAAATTACATTTGTAAATTCTCTGGTAGGTTTCATCATTTTTCTTCTGTAGAGTAGTATGTGTGAAGCCTGGTAAGCATCACAGACTAGTATGTGAAGTGAAAGTCTCTCAGTTGTGTCTGGCTCTTTGTGACCCCATGGAATTTATAGTCCATGGAATTTTCCAGGCCAGAATCCTGAAGTGGTGACTATTCCCTTCTCCAGGGGATCTTCCCACGAATCCAGGTCTCCCGCATTGCAGGCAGATTCTTTAACAGCTGAGACACGAGGGAAGCCCAGGGAGTAGTATACTTTTGGATAAATCTCAAAATTACTTGTTGACTTATTAATAGGCAAGTATTGAGTAGTTATTATGTGTGTCCTAGAGATTAGTCTGGGGGAAGGCAATGGCACCCCACCCCAGTACTCTTGCCTGGAAAATCCCATGGATGGAGGAGCCTGGTGGTCTGCAGTCCATGGGGTCGCTAAGAGTCGGACATGACTGAGCGACTTCACTTTCACTTTTCACTTTCATGCATTGGAGAAGGAAATGGCAACCCACTCCA
Source organism: Oreotragus oreotragus (assembly GCA_006410675.1). NCBI lineage: Eukaryota > Metazoa > Chordata > Mammalia > Artiodactyla > Bovidae > Oreotragus > Oreotragus oreotragus. Next base: position 142,738 of record SJYX01014648.1, read on the forward strand.
GTGTTCTTGCCTGGAGAATCCCAGGGACGGGGGATCCTGGTGGGCTGCCGACTATGGGGTCACACAGAGTCGGACACGACTGAAGCGACTTAGCAGCAGCAGCAGCAGCAGAGATTAGTCTAAGTACTTTATATGTGCATTACTCATTAGCATATGTGGAAAATAATATTATCTCCATAAGAAAACATAAACATGGAGAGGATTGGTAATTTTGTCCTAGGTCCTACAGCTTTGAGACTGGAATTTAAACAGTCCATCTCCAGAGCCCTGATGCTCCTTCATAACACTCTTCTGCCTCTAGAAAATAACTCATAAGATCCTTTGTTCTCAATACTAATATTAATATTTTGGATTGTTACACTAAATATGTAGATCTTTTGCAATTCAGATTTTTTAAACAAAAACAGTGAATTTCTTAAGTCAAATTATGTTTCCCACATGATTTTACACAAAACTTTTAGTTCATAATATGGAATAAAATCTTACCGGAAAGTTCATACTATCTTTTCTAATAACTCTGAAGAAAATACAATAATTTCTTAATTTTCCTGAGTACTCTAGAACCTAGGATTTAGGAACAGGAAATGGCTGTTGGTGACAAAGAAGCTGAAAGGTGGCTTGGAGAAAACTTTACCTCAGCCTACCATCTGATATAAAGTTTGTTTAATTTCTATGTTATGAAACTAGCAAGAACTATCTTCTTGCTATCTCCAGAAAGAACGGGAGAGTGTTTGTTTGCAGACCTCTAGAACTATAAATTTCCAAGGAAATGAAATTGGTGACATCATCTGGCAAGTGCATTAGTGCCATACAGACAATCTGCATGAGGAATCTGCCCAAAGCCAGGAGTTTGTTGACTGTAGATTCCCAGAGCAAGAGTAGAGTGGCCTACATGAATGCTTTGTGACACCAGGTTAAGAATACCACGTACATTCATCACCACAAAAGGGAGATAGAATTCCTCAGTAAGAGTGGTTTATTTTATTTATTTATTTATTTATGTACTTATTTTTAGAGCTTCCATTTTACTTTATTTTACTTTACAGTACTCTATTGGTTTGATTTATTTTAATGATAGCATTTCCTTGGTTATTCACCTTTCTTTACAATCCGAGGTTAGCTCTCTTTGATTGTCACTTTATTTTTAGAGTTGTAAATACAATATATATAATCTTAGAGCAATTTTAGCTTATTGGACTGGTCACATTTTGTCTCCTTTGGAAACAATTCTTAATATGAACATTCAAAGTTAGATCTTAAAGGCTCTCTGTTGAAATTGCATACTAATTAAAATTAAATACAGAATTTGTATATTAAGTTAGGGACATATGAACTTGTGCATTTTTCTGAGAATATGATCTATTAATTGCATTATATTTTCAGAGAATGTATGTTTCCAAAAAAACTAAGAAAGCCTAATGCAATGATTTTGTAAAATCCTGCTCTTCTTCATTCTGTGTTGCCAGCAAACATGATGCCTTAAGAAGAGACTGCAGTTGTTGTTAATATTGATTTTTTTCCTTACTGATGAATAAAAGGTATGCTATTCTTTTTACTGTGACAACATATATGTGACATTTTACTGTTTTAACCATTTTTAAGTGTACAGTTCAGTAACTTTAAGTACATTCACATTGTTTTGTAACCATCACTACTATCCATCTTCAAAACTGTTTCATATCCCAAGAGATTGTGGTTTTTTAAAAACGTCAATAGCATTCCCAATTCTAAGTATGGAAGAAATTAACTTTATTATTTTGGTTAAGACTATGATTTCCTAATTGATTTTAGAGCCCAATCTCCCTCCAAGTATATTACATTTCTATTTGAATTACTTCTGAGATTGTTATTAGATGCCTCAACATGAACATATATCATTTAACTTTTTTTAATTTGAGCTCAAATTAAAATAATGTAAATCAAAAGTAGATATTTTTCTAATAATGTTAAGTAAGTCAGCAATGTGACTATGATTTTAACAAAAATCAATCCCTTAATTAAAAACCAAAGATGAAAGTATGTTAATTTTAAAAGTCTGAGAGATTAACATAAAACTTTAATTTGTATTGTTGAAAAACATGTTACCCTATTTCTTTACTTTGTAATATTTTGTACAATGTTAATAACCAATCTAATTGAATTACAGACTGTATCCTAATTTAAAAACAAAGAAGTTCTTTTTTTCACTGATGACAATTAGTATAGAAAATGTACAAGTATGAATAAAAGTGGAAAGAAAGGGAAAAAAACATAAGCTTATCCATAGCATCTCAAATTATGCTTTAAGGTGATATAACGATTAAAAAATGTTTGTATAAAAACTGTGTCAGCCTTTCTGGTAACTTCATGTTTTAGATCAAAAAATTAAAATTCATATTGTGTATTTATGTTAAAAAAATTTTTAATGTTAAATTATTTTGAAGTCTACTATAGATACCTGGGTTATTTTTATCACTTATTTAACAAATATTTATTTAAACACATGACATATCTTTATATTGTAATTATTGCAGAAAAAATTTCACTATTTATTGTTTTTAAACACACAAAATATAGATATAAAGACAAGAGATCAAGCATTTGTTTTCAACTTACAATGAATTGAAAGCAACTCTGAGAACTTTATGGCAGCCTGAAACTGAAAGTGTTACTCCCTCAGTCATGTCCGACTCTACAGCCCCATGGACTGTAGCCTGCCAGGCTCCTCTGCCCATGGGATTCTTCAGGCAAGAAGAGTGGAATGGGTAGCCAGTCGCTTCTCCAGGGGATCTTCCCAACCCAGGGTTTGAACCTGGGTCTCCTGCATTGCAGGCAGATTCTTTACTGTCTGAGCAACCTGATTTAGAATGTTTTCACAGGATTGCATATTGACACTTTTCACACTTAAAGTTGATCACAAACAAGATTTGAAAATTTTGCTCTTCTAGAGCCTGTTCCAGAGAGTAACTTTTTGAGATATAAGTTGACATAAGGAAACAAGTGTAATGCGTTCATTTTACAGATAGTCTTTCTTCACCCACTCTGACTTCCTAACTTCATGTTTATAGGCAAATTGATCAAGGCTGTGGAAAACAGAGTTCCTAACTCTACAAATAACCTCTGTAAATAATGCACCTAGGTAAATTCAACTACAGGTTGTGTAAGTGTAGAAGAGACATACATTGATTTTTCTTCTAAATCTGAACATCCAGAGAGTAATATACATGTCTTTAGATATTAATATGAATGACAATGAGTTTAAAAATCTAATCCATTCAACTGAGTTTATGAAACATTTTCTAGCAACTTTTATAGCCAATTTCAAAGTAAAAGAGTCATATATTCTTAGCAGAGCCATTTATTTGGGGAAGGAGAAAATTATCAAGAATGATTTACAAACATATATACAAATATTTGGCTTACTTATGGGAAAATAAAACTCATTTAATAAAAGCAGAATTTCTCTAGGGGTATTAAAACATCTTAAGTAGATCATATTCATGGCAACCTGTATCCCTCACTGCCATATGCCTGCTTCACTGCCTTTTATTGTGGACCTGCTGAACCCAGAACAATTTAGAGGCTGTGAAATGGGCCAAACAATACAACTTCTAGTTTTTGAATTGGGTCCAGTGATAGCCACACATGGCACTTTAATCAGAAACATTTAACAGACACAGCTGCTAATCTGTGAAACAGTATGTAGCTGTTGCCAGTCTTCAGTTTTAACTTGGGCAAGAAAACCGAGAACATGCCCTGTGTACTAAACAGAGGAACCCCCAGACCTACTACTATAAGCATTTCCTATGGCAGCTGTAACAAATCCCTGTGTACTAAACAGAGGAACCCCCAGACCTACTACTATAAGCATTTCCTACGGTAGCTGTAACAAATCACCACAGACGTGGTGGCTTACATCCACAAATGTTATCCACTGATACTTTTGGAAAATGAAAGTCCAGAATTAAGGTGCGGCTATGCTCCTTTCCAAAAGCTCTCAGGGGAAAATCTTATCTAGCATCTTCCAGCCTTTGGTGACTCCAGGTTTTTATTCTAGCAGAAGAGCTTCAATCTCCGCCAACGTCTCCACATGGTCTTCATCTTTTCTCTCTGTCTCTTATGACACTTGTCATTCAATTTGAGTCCCACCCAAGTAATCCAGATGACCTTGTGTCAAAATACTCAATTACATCTGCAAAGACCCTTCAGTAAGCTCACATTCACAGTTTCCAGGGGCTAGGACATGGCTATATGTTTTAAGGTGGCCACAGTTCAACCCAAGCAGCTATTGTTTTATTTATTTTTAACTGGAGGATAATTACTTTACAATATTGTGTTGGCTTCTGCCATACATCAACATGAGTCAGCATAGGTATACGTATGCCCCTCCCTCCTGAACCACATCCCACCCCTCTCTGGTTGTCACAGAGCACCAGGTTTGAGCTCCCTGCATCACACAGCAAATTCCCACTGGCTGTCCATTTTACATATAGCAATGTATACGTTTCAGTGCTGCTGTCTCAACTTGTCCCACCCCCTTCCTCCTGCACCATGTCCACAAGTCTGATCTCTGTGTCTGTATCAGTGAAGATACACTGCTGCACTGCAAGTAGATTCATCAGTACCAGCTTTCTAGATTCCATATATATGTGTTAATATACAATATTTCTTTTTATCTTTCTGACTTACTTCACTCTGTATAATAGGCTGTAAGTTCATTTTCCTCATTAGAACTGATTCAAATGCATTCCTTTTTATGGCTGAGTAAATATCCCATTGTATATATGTACCACAACTTTATCCATTCATGTCAATGGATATCTAGGGTACTTCCATGTCCTATCTATTGTAAATAGTACTTCAGTGAACATTGCGACCCAAGCAGCTATTATCACTACTTATGCTGCTATATTGTGCTATATATAAATTTAATGGTCATGTTACATTTTATTCTGTAACAGCTACCTGCCTGTCTTCTCCAATACAGTGGCACACACACAACAAAACTGTCTAATGAAAATAATAATAACTGTGATAGTTACTATATATTGAATTTCATTATGTGAATGACAATTTTTTAACTTATTTACTCTATAAAAAGCAACTCCATAAAGCAGACATATCATTATGCCAATTTTACAGATCAGTGCATAAAGACACAGAAATGTAAAGTGGGTTGTCTGATTTACACAGGTGAAGGAGCTGATTTCAAAACCCTTGCTCTTAAACTGACATCTATATTTTGCAGCCTTTCATGTAACATAATTTGAAGATTATATAGGAAATAATCTTATTCTTCTTTGAGAAAATTGCTTGCTCATATTTCCAGAAGCCATAAAATGTTTGGGGCCACAATAATTTTAACCTTGAGAATTAACTACTATATTTCAACTATGAATAATATTGAAAAATACTGGAAGAGTTATTTTATCACAGGTGGAGAAATAAAATTTCTCAAAAGCAGACTCCTAAGTTAATAAAGTTAACTGAATAAATTAGGAATTCTAGAGAGAGAAGTCAGTCTCCTGTCTGACTTACAAGACTGTTTTTATTTTCTCTTTATATTTGCTAAAATAAAATAAAACAAATTTAAGATAAGGTTAAAGGGAATGTGGCAGACCTTTTTGCTCCAAAAATGGCTTCACTAATATATCTTATTTCTTACCCTTAAACTTTAATGTGGTTCATCAAGAGGTAGTGTCTATTATACTAGAGCCTGGGTAGAACTTGTAACTGCTTGACGGATGTGGCAGAAGTGATGCTACGGGAATTTGGAAGAAAAATGTCTGTTTGTTTATTTATTCAAGTGCATTGAGTCTTAGTTGGTGCACATGGGATCTTTGATCTTCATTGAGGCATGCGGGATTTTTAGTTGTAGCAGGCAGGTTCTTTAGTTGTGGCATGCAAACTCTTAGTTGCAGCCTGTGGGATATGGTTCCCTGACTGGGATCTAACCCTGGCCCCCTCCACTGGGAGCATGGAATCTTAGCCCCTGGACCACCAAGAAGTGCCTGGAAGCTGAGTCTTAAAAGGGAGTATAGATTCCATCAGCAGTCTTTCTCTCTCTCTCCCTCGTGATATTTGCCCTTGGGATGCAGATATTATACTCTGAGGAAGTCCCAGCCACCTGTGGAGGCCATGTGTGATTGCTCAGATTGGCAGCCCCTGGAAGTCCTCGCTGATAGCCCACATCAGCCATCAGACCTGTGAATGCATAAGAGTTTAGATAATAGCAGTCCCAAGTCTGTGAGTTTTCTCACTAAAGCTGCAGACAGACAAGCCATTCCTATTGCATTATGAGTTGCTTAGCACAGTACTATAGAAAAGAATAAAAGATTATTATTGTTTTATGCTGCTGTGTTTTAGGGTGATTTGTTACACAGCATTGGGTAATTAAGGTAGAGGAAATGTCATCATGACCTATTCTCTATGTTACATATTAGTTTGCTGTTTAACTTACTAGTTTATTTAACTAGTCAGCTTTCCGTTGTATAGCTTTTAGTGTGTTAAATAAATATCTATTTAGTATCTTCTACGTACCAGGCCTGTGGTAGGCCCTAGCAGTATAACGATATAGGAGACAAAGTCTGCTGTTACAGAGCTTATGTTCTAACCTGGTAGAAATACAGTTCCTCCATTGACCCCATAGTACTTCATATCTAAATCCAGAGACATGGGACAGCCTCTGACAAAGAAGATAATTCTAGTCACCTATTATGTCCTAGCTGAAGTTCCCTGGGAACAGAGCCTGAGATGTATGCTTGTTTACAAGTAGTAATTTATCAAGGAAGAAGCAGAAGAAGCCAAGCAGTGGTACAAGTTAACCCTTCAGGCAATGACCCAGACTCAACTTACTGATTCCGCAGAGTGGCTCTGTGGGTACATTGTAGGAAGGGTTTATCTCCATGCGATATGGCAGAGCTGCGCCTTTACACTCACGGATCAGTCAGTCATCTTCAGTCAGTTCAGTTCAGTCGCTCAGTTGTGTCCGACTCTTTGCAACCCCATGAATCGCAGCAAGCCAGGCCTCCCTGTCCATCACCAACTCATGGGAGCAGATGCCATGATCTTCGTTTTCTGAATGTTAAGCTTTAAGCCAACTTTTTCACTCTCCACTTAAGATGACTTTTTCCGTCATCTTAAAGGGATGTAAATTGCCAGGCACTCTATTCTTTCTGATTTTGAGTAATATAATTCCAGATATGCAAGGGAGGTTTTGGGAGAAGACCATCCTAAGACAGGGAAAAGAGACAAAGAAATAATAAAAGGGATCTTAAGAGATCTGGGATGTGCATGGATACTATCTCCTAACTTATTGAGGATAAATAATTTAGGATACAGAAAAAATAAAGTAATTGAAACATAAAATGCACGGAATGAAAATTAAGAACCAAGAAAGTAAATACTGATGTAGATTTCCTGAAAGTAAAATATTTTACATCCCCAAAATAGAATCATAGTTTCTTAACCCAAATATATTTATTATTGCATAGATTATTATGTTTCTTTATTCACTGAAGTTATTTAGTAATATGTCATTTTGTGATATGATAGCTATTTAATGATATGATATTATAGTAATATAATTTTCAGAGAGAATCAAGAATAATATAGATAGATGAAGGGATGGGGCAAAGGGGGCATCCATGAATATATGCCATGTGGGGGTTTGGTCACTATGTCATGTCCGACTCTAGAAAAAAATACATATGCAGAAAATATTCAGACTGTCTTAAATTCTATTTCTCAAATTAAATAAAATTTAAGTAATTTCTAATCACTTTTTGAATTCTGTTTCAATGCTTTGTATTTTGCGTGCTCAGTCATTCTGACTCTGTGACCTATAGACTGTAACCCACCAGGCTCCTCTGTCCTTGGGATTTCCCAGATACAACTACTGGAGTGGATTGCCATTTTCTTCTCCAGGGCATGCACTCTATACAGATATTATTTGTTCCCTTTCCAATTTGGACTAGGTATGGATAAGTACACTGATTATAATTAGTGTAACATTTACTTCTGCTACCCTTTGACTGCTTTCCACCAACTGGAAATTGTTTATCTCACCAACAGTTTCTTACTTCTCCAATCAGGGATTGAACTTGTGCCCTCTGCAGTAGAAGCATGGTGTTTTAACCACTGGACTGACAAGGAAGTCCCAGTGACTCCCTCTTTTGAGTTTGCCTCCCTGGATAGAGAAGAGGAAGCTCTGAATGTGTGTTTTATGCATTTATTTACTTATTTTAATCAGACAAAATTTTTAAATGTCAAGACACGTTTAAATTGAGTGGTAGTGATTGAACATAGGATATTTAGAAGGGACATGCAGCTCTGTGTGTTGATTTCTAACTGTTCCTGTAGTATGGTAAAAGAAAAATTCTTGGTGGTAATATTAGAAAATTCATTTGATTTTTCTAACAAAGGCTGAACTCATGTTCTTTACTCTTTGCAGTTAAATGAATGAAAACGTCTCCGTGTCTGACTTTGTTGAATAACAGATGTTCTTGTTTGACTATTCATTTGTATCTATTAAGTTAAAAATTTGGTCTTAGTACACGTCAGTCATTTCCTAAAACAAGGCACAGTAGACAGAGCTTAGGGCGATTAAATGTATATATCATTGTATTAGTTATCTGTTGCTACATAGTAAATTAACACAGTGTTTGTGGGTCAGTGATCTAGGCATGCCTTGCCTGGGTCCTTTGTTTTTCTCACAAAGCTGCAATCGAATCAGTTCTGGGCTGGGGTCTTATCCGAAGCTCAGGTAAGAAAGAGCTCTTTTCTAAGCCTACAGAGCTCAGTCTCCGTGTTCTGTCCAGTTTAGGACCTCAGGTCTTTCTTTGCTGTCACCTAGAACTCCCCTTCGTTCCCCGCCTCTTTGACTTCTCTATTTGGCAGCTTATCCCATCAAATCCAGCAAAAGCCAATAGAAAGGGTCTTCTATCAAGATGCAGGATAGTATCTTAGGCAGTGTAATCATGAAAATAATATCACATGGTCTGTAGCATATTCTGTTGATTAGCAACAAATCACAGATACCACCCACCCTCAAAGGGAGGGGATTGTACAGAATCATCAGCAACAGAAAGCAGGGAAAATCTTGGAGTCTTCCTATCACAACATCTTAGCATGGTGACAAAAATGGATAATTTCATTCAATGTATAAAATAGTTCTTTGTTCTGAGAATTTAAAATCTGTAATGAAAATATGACAGTAAGCAGTAACCATTGCAACCGCTTAGTAAAATCTTATATGTTGACACTTTCTTATTTCATCTGCAACACGTGCATACTGGGCATAATTTCTGAGGAACTGAGCAGCACAAGTGTATCACCTTATTTATCCAAAATGGCTATTAGGCAAAGAAGGTGGATTAACAAATAGGCACGTGAGACCTGAAACAGTATTACTGGGGAACATAGACAAGAGCAGCAGTTATATTGTTCTCTCTTGCCTGCCATACGCTAAGGTGGCACATAGTGAAGCAGTGGGACTGAAAGAGAGATCCGGTGTTCTGGGCTGGGAGCTTATTTAAGCTTCATATTAGAAGAAGCACAGTCACCTCCACCAGCTTGACCAAGAGTGAAGTTCAGGACTTGAGCCTGCAGCTGTGTGATGTGCTGTACAAGTGACTGCCAGACCTGATCCATCATCTCAGCACTGTACTAGAATGGATTGTCCTAGCACTGAAGCATACAGCTGGTTTTGATGGAGTAGATTTCAGTTCCCAAATATGCTGCAAAGGGCCAATTCCCTCTTGGATAAATTAATCCTTAACTCTGAGTCAACATCCCAGATTCCAAAGGAATCAGTAACCCCATTAACAATTCCTGCTGTTTCAACCCACATGGGTTTTTTGCTAACATTGCAGTGATGCAGCATTCTCACTGATATACATGAATCTGAGTTCAAGTCAAAAGCAGGTTATTCTACTCATGTTTTGAAGGCTCCATATGATCAACATTTCTTCTATATAATTCTTTTATGGAAGAATATTTTAATTTTAGAAATTTTTATCATTCCTCTATAAAGTTGTTAATCACCTAGGTATTTTATTTTCCCTTTATATTATGTCCCTTTTATTAGACTCCACAATTTCTTCTAGAAGAAATGTTCTAATTTAACTTGAAAAATATATACAGATGGTTCCTGACTCAACTTAGGATTAGTTAACTTTATGACAGTGCAAAGTGATATGCATTCTGTAGAAACCATACTTAAAATTTGAATTATGCTCTTTCCCTGGCTGGTGAGATGCAGTATACAGTACCCTCTTGTGATGCTGGACAGTGGTAGCCACAGCTCCCAGTCAGCCACACGTGACCACGAGGGTGAACAACCCATATGTTTATGAACATTCTGTGCCTAGACATCCCTTCTGTTTTTTACTTTTAGAATAATACTCAAAATAGTACGTGAGTTACTCAAAACTTTATTGTGAAACGGTCTTTGTGTTCGATGATTTTGCCTAACTGTAAGCTGATGTAAATTTTGCCGGCATGCTCAGTCACTTCAGTCATGTCCGACCCTCTGTGACCATCTGGATTGTAGCCTGCCCGTCTCCTCTGTCCATGGGATTCTCCAGGCAAGAATACTAGAGTGGGTTGCCATGCCCTCCTCCAGGGGATATAAGTAACTAGGAGCACGTTTAAGGTAGACTAGGCTAAGCTATGTTGTTTAGTGCATTAGGTGTATTAAATGCATTTTTGACTTCCAGTATTTTCAATTTATGATAGGCTTATTGGAAAGTAACTCCAGTATAANCCTCTGTCCATGGGATTCTCCAGGCAAGAATACTAGAGTGGGTTGCCATGCCCTCCTCCAGGGGATATAAGTAACTAGGAGCACGTTTAAGGTAGACTAGGCTAAGCTATGTTGTTTAGTGCATTAGGTGTATTAAATGCATTTTTGACTTCCAGTATTTTCAATTTATGATAGGCTTATTGGAAAGTAACTCCAGTATAAGTCAAGGAAGATCTGTATCTTTTCATTTGTGATGACATTTTATTTCATAACTCTGGATAATACTTTTTAATACATTTTACTGAATGGAGTTACCTTATAGGCAAGGGTGTTTTATTATGAAGTTCTATTAGTTTCTGATGAATAGTGCTGTTTTTAGTTGGTCCAGGAGATTTGCTACTTATTCCAAGTTCTGTTGGAAACCAGTAATGCTAGAACAAAGTTCAAATATATTTCTTTTTTTGTCTTTTCTAAAGGTTAATGCTCTAGTTTCTGAAATAGCGATTTAGGAAATGTTAACTTTATGCTAATTCAAATTATTCTCCAAAAAATCTGCCCTGAAATAGCCTCTTGCCCTTTTTTATCCTACACTTGGAAAAAAGAAAAGTACTAAAATTCTGATGGTGGATCTTGCAAATGGAAAGAAGTACATTAAACATATATTGCTAAACTGAGTAAAGGAAGGTTCTTCTTCTTCTTTTTTTTTTTTGCTCTACAGCTATTTGGCATATATCTTGACTATTTCTTTTAACTGGAGAAAGTTAAAATTAACCATCAGTGCACACAGTTAACTTTTTTTGCCCTGGTATTTGTATCATAAAAAAAGAAACCCACTTGGAAAACAAAGAAATGTTCAAATAGGTAATATGGAGCTTATGGTTTGAGTGATGAATGCATCAGTTTAGAAGTATAAAACTGAGAGGACTGATGACCCAGGGCTGGTTTGGAATATAAATTTAAAACTTGTGTTCTTTGAAGATTCATTGAAAGGAGATAAATGGATAGTGCTCTTTTCACAAAGTTTCAGGAATCCAAAATATCAAGACAAAATATTGCCCAAGGGGAAAAGGTTAAATTTTCCAGATGCCTCAGCATTAAAATATTGGAGCAGAGAGACAAAGGTTTAAACAATAATTACTAACTACCCTTTTCTCTGCTGTTAGAAAATTTGTGTTCTTCAGGCATTTCCTGTTCCATCCTAAAGGCTAAATTCATTAGGCTCTACTCATTTTATTTAAGCAAAAAGTAAGAATATGAATAATATTTAGTTGTTTCTTTCAAAACATTGCTGCTGTGTAGTATTCTCAGAAAGCAATTAGTCTTGCAAGCAACAAAGAGTCAGTACTTTCCAAACTGCTCTAGACCACGTCTTATTTTGAAAAACAGACAACAAAAACTAAAAAGTAAAATTGACTGCTCTCTTATAATACTTTGAAATGGTTAATTAATATGTAAATATTGAGATTATGAACAAATTAAATAAATGTGGAATTCATGTTATATAACTCTGCATGACCCTTCTGTTAAATCCAGAAATCAGTTATATTCCCCCAACTCTTCCTGTCTGTCCCAGTCTGGTGCCCCCAGAAGAGAACCGCTGTGAGAATACTATTTGCCTGGGCTTGTCATTTTAGATACACAAATCTAAGCCACAAAGATGATGTGAGTTTAGATGTCTACATATCGTAACACTAGGATACACTGCGTGGAATGAAGAGATAGTCAAAGAGCAACTGGAGCAACTCTCTGAGGTGCATCAACACTCTGTTGATGAGCAGAGAAATGTAGACAATATACTTAAGAAAAAGAAGACTGAGAGAAGAGACCTTTAAAGTTGTGATTAGAGGGCTACGGTGGTTTTAAAATAAGTTCTCAAATTATTTGAGCTCCTTCCTTCAAGAGGTAGAATATAATTTTTCTCTGCTTAAGTTTGGCTGGACTAAGTGATTCACTTCTAATGATAGGAATGACTAGAATAGAATAGCACCTTACAAAAGGTGCTGTGACTTCTTGAGTCACTCACTCTGAAGACTACCAACTGCCATGTTATGAGAAATCTGCAGAGTAAGGAATTCATTAAACAGCCATGCAGGTACCATCATCCAATAACCATGCAAGTGAGCTATCGTGGAAGCAAATCATCCATATCCAGTTAAGCCTTCAGATGACTGTATCCTCAGCCAACATCCTGACTGCAGCCCCAGGACAGGTCCTGATCTGGTACCATCATCTGTGCCACTGTCAAATTCCTAACCCAGAGAAACTGAGAGAGAATAAATGTTTGTTGGTACAAGTCACTAAGTTTGGGGGTAAGTTATTGCATACACTAAATAATTCATGTAAGAACAAAGAGAATAATATGATTTTTGAGAGATGGTATGGTTGATAATGTTAACTGTGGTTCAAGGTCATGTAAAATGAGGACTGAAAAGCATCCACAGACTTTGTCAACTTGAAGGCTCATGATAGCCTTAAGTGGAGCAGTTAGATGAAAAGTGGGAATGTAAGAGACCATCTTACCTCATCGATCAAGAGGCAGATAGAAAATGTGGCTAGTGAGTATGCAAATAGTGTGCTTAAGAAATGTGGTTATAGAGTACAGGGGAGAGTTAGGGTGATAACTGGAGTAGTGCCTGTGTTCCAGAGAGGGTTATTTAAGATGAAATATATTTATATGAATATATATTGAAGATGATATATACATATTAAATATACATAATATATATATATGGAGAAGGCAATGGCAACCCACTCTAGTACTCTTGCCTGGAAAATCCCACAGATGGAGGAGCCTGGTAGGCTGCAGTCCATGGGGTCGCTAAGGGTCAGAGAGGGCTAAGCGACTTCATTTTCACTTTTCCCTTTTATGCATTGGAGAAGGAACTGGCAACCCACTCCAGTGTTCTTGCCTGGAGAATCCCAGGGAACGGGGAGCCTGGTGGGCAGCCATCTCTGGGGTTGCAGAGTCGGACACGACTGAAGTGACTTAGCAGCAGCAGCAGCAATATATATATTATTGTATATAATAATAGTGTAGGATTTGATGTGTAGCGAGAATAAATATAGAGGATGAAAATACCAGGGCAGGAAATGGGGCAGTGTCCCTGTGAAGGGAAGGTCACAGTAAAGTGGTGGAGACACATCTCTTCACATTTTATTCATTTTTAATAAAAAGAGAGTATAAATTAAGGTTGCAGGTGGAAACAGGTTTGCATGCAAAAAGTTAAGGTATGTTTATTTTATTGATTATAGTAACTCTGCAAACTTAAACTTGTACTTAACACTTAAACTTAGCACTTAACTTAGAACAACCTGTTAAATGAAATGGAAACTAGGAATTTTAAAATAGTGCCATAAAGATGGAAGTTCCCGCCTCTTTTGCATACCACACGAAAATCAATAAAAAATAAAATAGTAACAGAAGGAGTCGTATCACCATGGTGGTAGGGTAGGAGATCATGGCCTCCATCCTCCCACGAAGAACAATTAGACAGTCATCCATGAGTGAAATAGGTCTGTAAGACCTCAAGAGTCCACTTAAGAAACTTTAAGAAGACAATGAGGCAAAAACTCCAAGAACTGCACCAAAGAGTAGGAAGATGTGTTTTAATTTGCCTGCATTGTCCCACTCCCCAGGCTGACACTGCTCAGAGCCAAGAGGGAACTCCCCGGAGTAGGAGAGCTCTCCGACTTGGGAAAAGGAGAGTCAGGTGAGCAACTAGCTGCCCTAGCCCTTCTGGACCCGGTTGACTTTCACCCCTCCCAGAGACAGCCAAAGCTGAGATGTCTAGAGGTGCTTGAAGCAAGGAAGAAAGGCAGCGAGTAGCAGTTTTGGTTACCATGTAACTTCAGTGAACTCAGTTCCCAGCCTTCCCTGCGAAGGACCTCCATCACCCTTGGTGATGCTGCGGACCATCCTCCCAAACCACCAGCTTTCATCACAGAGGACCTCATCACAGACTATAGCAGGCTGCTCCACAGAGGACCCCAGCAGCTTTTGCCACCGAGGAAGCCATAGCCTCCCCAGAGCCCCTGAGGTCTCACCACTGAGGTTTTCGCCCCCAACATTTTAATGTTTGCAGCTACTACCTGCATGAGACCTTTCTTATTCCCTCTCCCACCCCCACACTGAAGCCTAAAATCAGCACCAGCAGTGAGTCCAGCTCTTGTGGTCACGCATGCAAGACAACAGCTCACCCCATGGCATGCATGTGCCTTGCCTAGCATTTGCAGTCATCAAAGTCCTTGCCAACAGTCTAGGCTCTCACAGCTACATGGGGTTGCATCTCACCCCAGCTTCTGCCATTGGCCTGCACCACACATGTGCCAGCAGCAAACTCCTGAAGCCATATATTGCATGTGGCAGGTCTGACTCCCATCACTGGCCCCCATCACAGTGTGTGCCCCTGTGACTAGCTCCTATAGTCACGCAAGTTCACACTGATGACTAGAGCTCCTGCAGCTGCTCATGCACTCCCAGTTGGCCCCAACCACTTCTGCTGGCCCATCGCTTGCCACTGCACTTCTTTCTGCAGCTGGCCTTGCTACCAGACAAGCAGCTGCAGCCAGCCCCCACAGCCAACTTATGCCATTGGCTCAAGCCAATAATACCACCTGCCTTGGCCTATAGCCCTGGACCTGAGTCACCCCTAAGTGCCCCAACAGCCCTTGTAGCCAGGTTCATGAAGTCCTTAAGCCTCTCAAACAAATTCAATACAAAAATATTCTCCCCAAGACATGTTATAATAAAACTGTCAAAAGTTGTACATGGAGAATCAGCAAGAGAAAAGAAGAAATCACTTACAAGGGAATTCCCTGTAAGACCATCATGGATTTTTCAGCAGTAACACTGCTGATCAGGAGAAACTGGGATGTTATATTCAAAGTGCTGAAAAAAAAAAAGTCAGACATGAATACTTTAGTTGGCAAAGTTGTCCTTCAAAAATGAAGAAGAGAGAGACTTTACCAGAGAAACAAGAGCTAAAATAATTCATCACACCAGACCTGACTCACAGGAAATGCTGAAAGGAATTCTTAAAACTGTAATGAAAGGAGGCAAATTGGTAACATGAAAACCAATAGAATGAAAACATATGATAAAGCTATGAACAGATCAAATTCAGAAAAGTCCAGTACTGTAATATGGTAGAGTTAATCACTTAGCCCTAGTATAAAAGTTAAAGGGCAAAGTATTAAAAATGACTATAACCACAATAAGTTTTAGTGGATATACAATATAAATATATGTAAATTGTGATAATAAAAGCATAAAATGTAAGGGAGAGGGATTAAAAAGGTAGAAATTTTGTATGCAATTAAAATTAAGTGATCAGCTTAACATAAACTATATTTTTATAAGATGTTTTCTGTAAACCTGATGATAAGCACAGAAAAAATCCACATAGACATACAAAAAAGAGAGAGAAATCAAAGAATGTCACTATGGAAAGACAGCAAGAGAGGAAGAAAGAGAGAAACTATTAAACATCCAGAAAACAATGAAGAAGATGGCATTAATATGTCCTTACCTATCAATAATTAACTGAATTGAGGATCTGCTCTGCACAATGTTGATCATAATGAATCATACTGTGATATATACCTGAATGTTGCCAAGAGAGTAATTTTTTTTTTAGTATAATTGCTTTACAAGGTCAAGTTAGTTTCTTTTGTACAGTGAAATGAACCAGCTGTATGTGTACACATATCCCCTCCCTCTTGGAACTTCCTCCCACCTCCTGCCCATCCTACCCATCTAGGTCATCACAGAGCACAGAACTGAGCTCCCCGTGCTGTATACAAACTTCCCATTAGCTATCTGTTTCATAAATGGTCATGATTTATGTCAAATCTAATCTCCCAACTCAACTCACCCTCTCCTTCCCCCACACCCCAAGTCCATATATCCATTCTCTACATCTCTACATTCCTGCCCTGCACCTAGATTCATCTGTACCATTTTTCTAGATTCCACATATATGGATTAATGTAAGAGTTGGACTGTGAAGAAGGCTGAGTGCCAAAGAATTGATGCTTTTGAAACGTGGTGTTGGAGAAGACTCTTGAGAGTCCCTTGGACTGCAAGGAGATCCAACCAGTCCATTCTGAAGGAGATCAACCCTGGGATTTCTTTGGAAGGAATGATGCTAAAGCTGAAACTGCAGTACTTTGGCCACCTCATGTGAAGAGTTGACTCATTGGAAAAGACTCTGATGCTGGGAGGGATTGGGGGCAGGAGAAGAAGGGGACGACCGAGGATGAGATGGCTGGATGGCATCACGGACTCGATGGACGTGAGTCTGAGTGAACTCCGGGAGATGGTGATGGACAGGGAGGCCTGGCGTGCTGCGAGTCATGGGGTCGCAAAGAGTCGGACACGACTGAGCGACTGAACTGAATTGAACTGAAATGAATAAAGATAAAAGCAAAAATGTTGGAACCAATAAATAAGGCCTATTGTCCTTTTTGCTGTGAATAAAATTGATAACATGAATAAAGAGAAAAGTTATTTATTATCAATGGCAATAAAGAAATAATGGCAAACATCATAGAAATTAGTAGAATTCTAAACAACCAATCATTTCAAATTTTTGCTTTTAGTTTGAGAACTTGGATTCTTTCCTTGGAAAATATAAATCACTAAAACTGACCCCACAAAGTGGGGCTGGAAAACCACAGACATGATTTACCATTCAAGAGATAAAGTGTCTAATAGCTATTGCCCAGATGGTTTCATTAGGGAATTCTTAAAAAACTTCAAGTAATGGATAACTTCAATTATATTTCAGCTGTTCAAGGCATAGAAAAAACACAAGAAAAAGATAGCTTTCTACCTCTTAAAATTATCATACATCACATTGATACCAAAATCTCACTGAAGGTATGCACATACAAAAAAAACACAGAACTTTTAAATTTATTAATATAAAAGCATTTAAAAATTACCTAGCAAAAACCAACTGCTTATTTAATAAGTAATAGAACAAGTACAATTTATTCCTGGAATGTTAATGTAGTTAAATATTAAGGTAGCTGTAAATATAAATCAACATAATTGATGAGTCAAAAGAGACATATACATCTAGCTATAAAGATATTATCTTAATTAAATTGAATATCTAATTCTTTATTTTGAAAATTATAATAAAGGTAATTTCTATATGATCCTGTATATTTATGTAAAAATAGCTTGTATATGCAAATTGAGAAAAAATTAGATACATTCTCTTTGAAATCAATAATGAAACAAAATTTGCTATCAACATTTTGATTATAAAATTTTCCAGAGGCATTAGGCAATAATATTGAGGAATGCATTGGGTAATAAACTTAGAAACAAAATTCAGAATTCAGAATTTTAAATTATTACTACGTGAGAATAATACATATATTTTTCCTTACAAAATCTAGAAAGATCAATTGGAAGACTATCATAAAGAATAAGACTAAGCAGTTACAGGGCTAGGCACTAAACTGATTCATAGGGAATAAATGGGTTTCTCATATGGGTGATTAAAAGGTATAAAAATAAGACACCAACAGATAAAATCAAAACAAAAAAATATGGACAGTTTTTTTATGTAGAAAACTGTCCATGCCACTGAAAGACACAGAGGAAGACTTTAGCATAAGGAAAGGCATTCTCGAAAAAGAAAATGCAACATCATAAGAATGTCGATTCTCCTTCAAATTAACTTGTAAATTTAAATGTGATCTTAGTAAAAATACCAACAGTATATATTTGCAAACTGGACAAATTGGTGTCAGTGTAAAACTAACAATAAAATAAGAATGTCCTAAAATAGAGATACAAAAGGAGATAGAATTATAATTCTCTGTCCTTATCATTTTAAACTTGTAATAATTAAAACAACATGATATGGAACAGAAAGACAATTTAATGTGCTTTAAGCATTACATGGTTAATATTTTTACATTATTATTAGTTTTATTTTTTAACTTGAATCTAATTAATTGGTCAACATTATATAATTCATTTTTATGTTTTCAGTCAAAAAATTTTTTAAAAGCACAGTTAAGAGATTTATTGAAATAACATTATACATGCTGAAGGAAAACATTTATCAACAGTAGCTTTTTCCCCTACACCAAAGTTAAATAAAATGAGAAAAGTGTGAAGAGTCAAGGAGAGATGTGATTAAATCAAATTTTCTCATGGAAGAGGGTGATATTCAGGATATAATATCCTGAAGAGTCATTAATTTTTTGAGGGCATGTTAGCAAAAAAAAAAAAAAGGAGAATTGAAAAACTCTCAAAATAAAAACTTATTTCTTTCAGAAAGTTGATCAGTCCTGGAGTAAAGTGGATTATTCCAAGTCACATTCTAAACACCCATCAAAACAATGAGTAATTAATGAGTACTTTTGAATTTGGATATTTTCACTGAAACTGAGAATTAAATACCAATGGAAAATTTTCATACCAAATGAGAAGAAACAATCCCTTCACATTAAAAGAAGTTATGGAGTTAAGAGATTTTTCTGTGGAAAGTCAGTTCAGTTCAGTTCATATCAGTTGCTCAGTCATGTCCGACTCTTTGCGACCCCATGAATTGCAGCACGCCAGGCCTCCCTGTACGTCGCTAACTCTCAGAGTCCACCCAAACTAATGTCCATTGAGTCAGTGATCCCATTCAACTATCTCATCCTCTCTCATCCCCTTCTCCTCCCGCCCTGAATCTTTCCCAGCATCAAGGTCTTTTCAAAAGAGTCAGCTCTTCACATCAGGAGGCCAAAGTATTGGAGTTTCAGCTTCAACATGAGTCCTTCCATTGAACACCCAGGACTGATCTCCTTTAGGATGGACTGGTTGGATCTCCTTGCAGTCCAAGGGACTCTCAAGAGTCTTCTCCAACACCACAGTTCAAAAGCATCAATTCTTTGGCTCTCAGGTTTCTTTATAGTCCAACTCTCACATCCATACATGACCACTGGAAAAACCATAGCCTTGACTAGATGGACCTTTGTTGACAAAGTAATTTCTCTGCTTTTTAATATGCTGTTTAGGTTGGTCATAAATTTCCTCCCAGGAGTAAGAGTCTTTTAATTTCTTGGCTGCAGTCACTATCTGCAGTGATTTTGGAGCCCCAAAATGTAAAGTCAGCCACTGTTTCCACTGTTTCCCCAGCTATTTCCCATGAAGTGATGGGACCAGATGCCATGATCTTACTCTTCTGAATGTTGAATTTTAAGCCAAGTTTTTCACTCTCCTCTTTCACTTTCACCAAAAGGCTCTTCAGTTCTTCTTCACTTTCTGCCATAAGGGTGGTGTCATCTGCATATCTGAGGTTATTGATATTTCTCCCGGCAATCTTGATTCCAGCTTGTGATTCATCCAGCCCAACATTTCTCATGATGTACTCTGCATATAAGTTAAATAAGTAGGGTGACAATATACAGCCTTGATGTACTCCTTTTCCTATCTGAAACCAGTCTGTTCCATGTCCAGTTGTAACTGTTGCTTCCTGATNACCAAAGTTAAATAAAATGAGAAAAGTGTGAAGAGTCAAGGAGAGATGTGATTAAATCAAATTTTCTCATGGAAGAGGGTGATATTCAGGATATAATATCCTGAAGAGTCATTAATTTTTTGAGGGCAAGTTAGCAAAAAAAAAAAAAGGAGAATTGAAAAACTCTCAAAATAAAAACTTATTTCTTTCAGAAAGTTGATCAGTCCTGGAGTAAAGTGGATTATTCCAAGTCACATTCTAAACACCCATCAAAACAATGAGTAATTAATGAGTACTTTTGAATTTGGATATTTTCACTGAAACTGAGAATTAAATACCAATGGAAAATTTTCATACCAAATGAGAAGAAACAATCCCTTCACATTAAAAGAAATTATGGAGTTAAGAGATTTTTCTGTGGAAAGTCAGTTCAGTTCAGTTCATATCAGTTGCTCAGTCATGTCCGACTCTTTGCGACCCCATGAATTGCAGCACGCCAGGCCTCCCTGTACGTCACTCTCAGAGTCCACCCAAACTAATGTCCATTGAGTCAGTGATGCCATTCAACTATCTCATCCTCTCTCATCCCTTTCTCCTCCCGCCCTGAATCTTTCCCAGCATCAAGGTCTTTTCAAAAGAGTCAGCTCTTCACATCAGGAGGCCAAAGTATTGGAGTTTCAGCTTCAACATGAGTCCTTCCATTGAACACCCAGGACTGATCTCCTTTAGGATGGACTGGTTGGATCTCCTTGCAGTCCAAGGGACTCTCAAGAGTCTTCTCCAACACCACAGTTCAAAACCATCAATTCTTTGGCTCTCAGGTTTCTTTATAGTCCAACTCTCACATCCATACATGACCACTGGAAAAACCATAGCCTTGACTAGATGGACCTTTGTTGACAAAGTAATTTCTCTGCTTTTTAATATGCTGTTTAGGTTGGTCATAAATTTCCTCCCAGGAGTAAGAGTCTTTTAATTTCTTGGCTGCAGTCACTATCTGCAGTGATTTTGGAGCCCCAAAATGTAAAGTCAGCCACTGTTTCCACTGTTTCCCCAGCTATTTCCCATGAAGTGATGGGACCAGATGCCATGATCTTACTCTTCTGAATGTTGAATTTTAAGCCAAGTTTTTCACTCTCCTCTTTCACTTTCACCAAAAGGCTCTTCAGTTCTTCTTCACTTTCTGCCATAAGGGTGGTGTCATCTGCATATCTGAGGTTATTGATATTTCTCCCGGCAATCTTGATTCCAGCTTGTGATTCATCCAGCCCAACATTTCTCATGATGTACTCTGCATATAAGTTAAATAAGTAGGGTGACAATATACAGCCTTGATGTACTCCTTTTCCTATCTGAAACCAGTCTGTTCCATGTCCAGTTGTAACTGTTGCTTCCTGATCTGCATACAGGTTTGTCAAGAGGCAGGTTAGGTGGTCTGGTATTCCCATCTCTTTCAGAATTTTCCACAGTTTATTGTGATCCACACAGTCAAAGGCTTTGGCATAGTCAATAAAGCAGTAGTTAAATATTTTTATCTATCAATAACATCAAGACATCAATAAATAGATGCTTTTCTGGAACTCTCTTGCTTTTTCAATGATCCATCGAATGTTGGCAATTTGATCTGTGATTCCTCTGCCTTTTCAAAAACTAGCTTGAACATCTGGAATTTCACAGTTCACATATTGCTGAAGCCTGGCTTGAAAAATGTTGAGCATTACTTTACTAGCATGTGAGATGAATGCATGTGCAGTAGGTAGTGTGAGCATCCTTTGGCATTGCCTTTCTTTGGGACTGGAATGAAAACTGACCTTTTCCAGTCCTGTGGCCACTGCTGAGTTTTCCAGATTTGCTGGCCTATTAAGGGTAACACTTTCACAGCATCGTCTTTTAGAATTTGAAATAACTCTACTGGAATTCCTTCACTTCCATGAGCTTTCTTCATAGTGATGCTTCCTAAGGCCCACTTGACTTCACATTCCAGGATGTCTGGCTCTAGGTGAGTGATCACACCATCGTGATTCTCTGGGTCATGAAGATCTTTTCTGTGCAGTTCTTCTCTGTATTCTTGCCACCTCTTCTTAATATCTTCTGCTTCTGTTAGGTCCATACCATTTCTGTCCTTTATTGAGCCCATCTTTGCATGAAAATGTTCCCTTGGTATCTCTAATTTTCTTGAAGAGATCTCTAGTCTTTCCCATTCTATTGTTGTCCTCTATTTCTTTGCATTGATCACTGAGGAAGGCTTTCTTGTCTCTCCTTGCTATTCTTTGGAACTCTGCATTAAAATGGGAATATCCTTCCTTTTCTCCTTTGCCTTCCCCATCTCTTCTTTTCTCAGTTTTGGAAGGCCTCCTCAGATAGTCTGTAAATCACTTGCTTTGTGTGTTTCTTCATCTGGGACATTAATATCTGGCCTGTCTTTGCTTTTATAAAAATGAATGCATTATAATAAAAAAATGAGGGATATGGAGGAAGAGATAATGCTTTTGTTTTCTTGGCTATTTCTTTATATGCTGATTTATTTTCATAAAAGAGATGTGAATCACAAACCTTCAACAGTGACTCACTCAATGAGAAAGTTTTTGCAAACTTCCCAGTTGTGAGTAGCATATTGTTAATTTCATGTGCACTGCCTAATACTCTTTGGGCAGTTTGGATCCCTAAGGCTTGGTGTAAGTTCTAAACTGACACATCATCATCAATACTAAGAACAGTTAGTACGTACTTTTGATTATGAATATTTTCATTCTGACAGATTCTTCTGCCTGTTTGTTTATAATTTTAGAGCAACAGTCTTATTGCTACTCAGAATCTTCATGTGATAGCTTTGGGTAACTCTCAGATTTCTCCTATAGCTGATGTGAAATATTCTAAAAGGACTCTCAGACAATTTAGTGAGAATTCTATGACATACATAATGTATGTTACATTACACACACAGGCTTCCCTGATAGCTCAGTTGGTAAGGAATCTGCCTGCAATGCAGGAGACCCCCAGTGGATTCCTGGGTTGGGAAGATCTGCTGGAGAAGGGATAGGCTACCCACTCCAGTATTCTAGGGCTTCCCTTATGACTTAACTGGTAAATATCCACCCAAAAAGAGGGAGACCTGGGTTCAATCCCTGGGTTGGGAAGATCCCCTGGAGAAGGGAAAGGCTACCCACTCCAGGATTTGGCCTAGAGAATTCCATGGACTGTATAGTACATGAGGTCACAAAGAGTCCAAAGGACATGACTGAGTGACTTGCACTACACACACACACACACACATACAGGCTGTATGTTCAGGCCACCCGAGAGGGCTGTTCTCTTGCTCTCTGTATATCTTTTGACTAGCACCTGCTTCAACCTAATCACAGGACTGATCTTCTTACATACATGCTCCGGCCCCAGACAATGTTTGTTCTAACTATTAGATTAGAACATCTCCACCTGATAGCTTACTAGATGATAGACCGACAAAGGTCTGTTTAGTCAAAGCTATGATTTTTCCAGTAGTCATGTATGGATGTAAGAGTTTCACTATAAAGAAAGCTAAGTGCTGATGAATTAATACTTTTGAACTGTGGTGCTGGAGATGACTGTTGAGGGTTCCTTGGACTGCAAGTAGATGAAACCAGTCCATTGTGAAGGAAATTAGCCCTTTGGAAGCCCTTATTCATTGGAAGGACTGATGCTGAAGCTGAAACTCCAATATTTTGGCCACCTGATGCGAAGAACTGACTCCTTGGAAAAGACCCTGATGCTGGAAAAGATTGAATGCAGGAGGAAAAGGGGACAACAGATGATGAGATGGTTGGATGGCATCACCAACTCAATGGATATGAGTTTGAGCAAGCTCTGAGAGTTGGTGATGGAAAGGAAGCCTGGTATGCAGAAGTCCATGGAGTTGCAAAGAATCGGACAGGAGTAAGTGACTGAACTGAACTGAACCTGATAGCTTACTAGATGGGCATTGAGGGATGTGCTCCTCTGTTAGTTTCCCTGGTAACTGATCAGCCAACCTGATGTCAATTCTCCCTATAATTGGTAACCTCCTTCTCTTTCCAGAGTGAAGACTGCTGCCATGTCCTGACTGCTGACTGCAGCACACACTGGGATGTCAGTCCAGGACCTTGCTTCAAACACGTAAGCCCTCCCGTCCATTAAACCATTGACGTCTCTGTCACCAGCTCTGGGCTGTTTCTCTGGTCTCAAGGATGGGGAAATATAGGGCTTGGAGGGCTCTACAGTGCAGCCCAACAATTGGCGGAGCAGCCAGGAGATGGAAGAAACTCTTGAGACCCACAGTGTCAGAAAATAAGGATTGGAAATGGACAGTTGTGGGGGATGTTCACTAGCATATGGGGCCTGAAAGTTGTGGGGATAATCCTGGGGTGGCCATTCATGAAGATGGAGTCCAAAGGTTGCAGGCGAAGCTCCAGGGTCCCATCCACCATGTGGGGCCCTGTGGTGCCTGTCTTGATAAATGGGGGCTTCAGGAGTACAGAGAACTCATAGACGTCCCTAAGGCTTTTGCAGAGATATTAGCTGCTATTACATGGAGAAAAAAGAAGTGGCCTCAGCTGTGGGCTGGCCTTTGCTTTTTATATCAAGAAGCCACAGAAGCTGAATGTGAGTGAATGTCTATTACTGTTATTTGCTTAAACTGAACTGGCAATTTAAAAACCTAAAAAGAATCCCTGAAGATGTCCTCTTTTGACAATCTAAGACTGGATTTTGCATATGCCTTTCGAGGAAGTCAACTTTAAGGAAGGAATTGGTATTTCTCTTCCTGTGCCTTTGAGATGTAAATGATCTACTTGGGCTTTCAGCAACTTTAATAGTTTGTGTCTTTGAAAGTGAAGGGGAAAAAAAGAAAAGACTTTTAAAAACTCTGTAGGAATAATTTGGGGCATGTCTATCTAAAATAATCTCTCCAGATTTTGGTAGCTTGAAACTAAACTACGTTAAATGAAGAGAATTCATTGATTATTTGGGTCGTTCTGTTAGGTAGTTAGTATAGGGAAAAGAATCAGGCCAATGAAAACTGTTAGCACAGGTCAGGTACTTAGCAGATTTTCTGGCAGTTTATGAAGGGTATTCCTTGGCACGTTTTTCTCACTGCTTTTCCCTCCTGTCCTTCAGCTCTCTCCCCCAGGACTTGAGCCTGGCCAAAACCCGTGGTGCCTGGCTTCAGGACCTAATGAAGCGCAGGCTCTGATGTCTCATTGCAAAAATTCAGTTAGAGGCACAACTATAGGAAAGAGGTGGATTTGTTCTGATATAGAGAGAAGCACACTTTGCAGGGTGTGGGCCATTGCAAATGGCAAGTGCTTGGGCCATGGAATGTGATGTGGCTAGTTTTGTTTTTTTTTTCCCAGCTAGGTGAATTCATATGCTAATGAGTGAGAGGATCATCCCAACCACCCACACCTCTGTCTTTTGACAGTGCCTTGGAACTGTCCTGCCACCTGAGTGTGTCATTTAGCTTGCAGATTGGGGATCAAGGTTTAGTTGTGTCAGGCAAGTGTGATCTCCTTGGTTTTGTCTCATCTCAAAAGAACTTTGAAGCAACGGACATTAAAGCCCTTGGCGCATCGCAGCTCTTGGACAGACCGTGTTATAACTCTCGGGTCTTGAACAGACCGTATTATAGCTCTTAGGCAGATCACTGTTGCAGTTCTGAGTTATAGCTCGGTTTTATTTATAAAACAGCAGGAAAATACATCCTCGAGGCATGAGGGCATGCCGACCCAAAGACGCCAAGAGGAGAGAGAGAGAGAATGAGCGCACCTGGGCATGGGAGAGAGGGCAGACCTGGCCCTTTGGCTCCTCTTTGTTATGAACCCCCACCCCCACCCCCGCCTGCCCCGGGGGGCCTGCTCTATGTAAACTGGGCCAGCCAGGAGTGCTGTTTGTTCTACCTGAGGTCCTCACTCCAGTCTTCAGACCTTACTTGGTTCTATTTTCATGGGCTTTTCCCTTCCTCGTCTTTTAGCCACCACCTTTCTGGACTCCTTTTCCCTGTCTAATTCCCTAACATTCCCCCCTCAAAGAGATAGGGGGTCCCAATTCTTTGGGAATAGCTCTCTCTGGCTACATCCTGCTGACCTGGGGCTGTGAGGGGCATTGGGCCTCCCCCTCTTGCTAGTCTCAGGCCTCAGAGTCCTTATAGCGATGTCCATCTAAGCGTGAGTCATATTTTCTGTGGTCGGCTGCAGTTTTATATATCCTTATTGAACTGACACCGCATGTCATAGCTTGTTGACCTGGTGGCAGACGTTTAGCCTCTTTGGTCTCAAGATTGGAGACTACTGCATATCCGGCTCTTCTGTTTCCATGAAAGATAAAGCTGCTTCTATCGGTGTGCCAGATTTCCTCAGAATTGGTCAGAGGATCTTCCGACAATCCCTCTTGGGGTTTTGCCCAGTGGTCCAAGGTTTCTAGGCAAGAGTGAAAGGGGAGAGAGCCCTTGAGGGTAGGCAGGAGGGTGGCTGGGTTAAAACCTCACAAGGGGATATAGTGAAGCCTGGATTTTCCATCAGCACTACTTGATATCTGAAGATTCTTTGATCAGACATCCATAATGGCCTCTCCCATTTAGGAGTTGTTTCACTTGGTGGCTGGTAAAAATAGTTAGTTTGCCCCCAAAGGAGAGTTTTAAAGCATCTTCTATCAGGATTGCAATAGTTGCAAGATTTCGAAGGCAGTGGGGCCAGCCTTGGGTGGTCGGGTTGAGCCTCTTGGATAAGTAAGCTACAGGTTGGGGCTCAGATCCCAACCTTTGAGTTAACACTCCCACAGCTATTCCCTCTCTTTTGTGGACATAAAGTTGGAATGCTTTTTCTGGGTCTGACAATCTCAAGGCAGATGCCTGAGTTAAGCCTTGTTTGGCTCAGAGGGTAAAGCATCTGCCTGCAATGCGGGAGACCTGGGTTCAATCCCTGGGTCTGGAAGACTCCCTGGAGAAGGAAATGGCAACCCACTCCAGTACTCTTGCCTAGAAAATCCCATGGACAGAGAAGCCTGGTGGGCTGCAGTCCATGATCACAAAGAGTCGGACACGACTGAGCAACTTCACTTTCACTTTCTGCTGTCTTTTGAGGAGTTCCCTACGTCAGTGGGATTGAATCATCCTGTCCCTTTATGATGGGCAATTAGACCGTAGTTGGGTATCCAGATTCTACAAAACTGAGTTAGCCCCAGGAAATCTCACAATTGTTTTCGAGTCATGGGGGAGGGCAACTGGAGGATTCCTTGTACCCGATCAGAGGACAGCTTCCTAGACCCGTGTGTAATCTGAACTCCCAGGTAAGTGACCTTTGTCTCGACCATCTGTGCCTTAGCATGAGAGACTTTATATCCCCTCTCTGCCAAAAAGTTTAGAACCTGAATTGCATATTGTTGGGCATTTTTCTCATCTAGAGAGCAGATTAGTAGGTCATCTATGTATTGTAATATTTTCCCATTAGGTCCCAGGTCCAGATCTAGGAGATCCCAGCTAAGGGCCTGTCCAAACAGGTGGGGGCTATCTCTGAACCCCTGAGGTAATACTATCCAGTCATCTATTGGTGTTTTTCTCCTGGGGCCTCCCACTCAAAGGCAAAAAGATATTGGGATTCTTTAGCCAGTGGTTCATGGGGTCGCAAAGAGTCAGACATGACTGAGCGAATGAACTGAAATGATTCAAAAAAAAAAAAAAAAAAAAGCATGTTTGAGATCTAAGACTGTAAACCACTTTGCACTGGGTGGGACTTCTCCCAAGATTACATAGGGATTGGGTACTTTGGGAAGGATGGGGACTACAGCTTCATTTATGATCCAGAGATCTTGAACCATTCGCCAGATTCTGTCCTTTTTCTCTACTGAGAAGATTGGGGTGTTACAGGGTGAATTGGTGGGGACTAATAGCCTGCAAGCAAGGAATTTATTTATTAACAGCTGTCATCCCCTCCTGAGCCTCTCTTCTGAGGGGATATTGTTTCCAGTTGGGGAACCAAGTGGGATCTCAGAGGACAATGATGACCGATTAAGCTTGGTGGACTCATCCGGGAGTCCCCTGGTCCCACACTGGTGGTTAATTTTGTCCTCCCATAGTTTTTGGTCCCTTTCTATTGGAGAGGGTGTAATGGGTTCTTTAGTAGTAACCAGAAGCTGTAGGGCTCTAGGGGCTGAAAAGCTTCCCAACACAAGGGTGGTCCCCAGTTTAGTGAGTATCTCTCTTCCCAGTAAGGGAGTAGGACACTCAGGGACCATCAGAAATGTGTAGGGGGAATGTTAGGTAGTTCGAATAGGAAAAAGGAGTCCAGAATGGTGGTGGCTAAAAGACAAGGAAGGGAAAAGTCCACAAAAATAGAACAAAGGAGGGTCTAAGGACCAGAGTGAGGACCTCAGATAAAACAAACAGTACTCCTGGCTAGCCCAATTTACATAGGCAGACCCAGGGGGAGGGGAAAAAAGCAAGTGAAAAGAAGAGCCGAAGGGCTGGGGGTCTCTCTTCTCTCTTTCTCTCTCTCTTCTCTTCAAGTCTTTCGGGTTGGCCTGCCCTCATGCCTCAAGGAAGTACTCTCCTGCAATTTTCTAAATAAAACTGAGCTGTAACACAGAGCTGTAACACTGGTCCATCTGAGAGCTGTAACAGTGGTCTGTCCAAGGGCTGTAACGCTGCTTCAAATTTTTGCTGTGATAAAACAGAGCCAAGGAAATTAAACACTTCCCCAACAATTCCAAGTAGGATAAAATATTGGAACATTAATTGCTGGGTGGGTCTGAGTTTAACTAACTTTGCCTTTTTAGGAGCGGAAGACCAAAGTATAAGTTTTCCAAACTGGAAATTCTGATATGACAAAAGTTCACAATTAGTTGCTTCTTGGTTTTTGCTATAGATAAAGGTTTTTAATGGTTAAGATTAAAACCGACCATAATTCTAGTTATTGTCATCATTTCTTTATTGATTACTTTGTAACCAGGTGTTTAACTGTAATTTTTAAAGTCATTTGTTATTTATAGCAGTTATTGTTGTACTCTGATGCTTTTGCAAAAGTCCTTCATCTTTAAGAATAGCCATAGAAAGGGTTTTTGATAAGTACAGGTTCCTGATGAGTTTCATATCCTATTGTTGAACTGGATAAGAAATTAAAGATACATAAGGGGAAACATGCTGGGTGTACAATAAGTTAACAAAGGATTGGTTAATGAGTGAACTGGTGAATATGGTATAATTTTTATGGTTTTTGTCTAGATTATTAGCAATTTTGATCTGTGTTTTCAAGATTTAGGGAAGCCCTTCCCCTCTAGTTAGTTATGATGTACAGCAATTTGGCAATTCTACACCTGTGGGTAGAACTGAAACATTTTTCTTTTCTCTTGCCTGGTCCCTCCAGAATTGGAGACTCTGAGTTCTGAGCAGTCTTATGAGGTGAATGGGAAAGGGTGTCTCCTGGCAAGTGCAGGAGTTTCAATATTTTGGGGACCTCTAGAAGAGAGAAATCCACTGAGGTGAAGCCTGATGGCAGGCCTTTGGCATGGCGTTCCTGTCCTTGAGAGGAATTTAGTCTGAGGTTGCACCACAGCCAGTTTGGAGGATACTATGTGGTTAATTAACCAGATTATTTTACAAACAAAAATAACTTATTTTTCAAACTG
The DNA here is from genome assembly GCA_006410675.1 of Oreotragus oreotragus. Classification (NCBI taxonomy): domain Eukaryota; kingdom Metazoa; phylum Chordata; class Mammalia; order Artiodactyla; family Bovidae; genus Oreotragus; species Oreotragus oreotragus. Next base: position 172,561 of record SJYX01014648.1, read on the forward strand.
TTTTGATTTGGCTTTGTTTGGGGAAGATGAGGGTAATTTTAAAGAGAAAAATACTTTGATTCAGTGGATATTAAATTCTATTTCTGCTAAGAATTAGCAGAATTTGTTCTGCTAATTGTATTTATGAATGTTTTTGTGTTAGCCATACTTTTTCCCTGATGTTCAGGATGGAAAGAAAATTATCTAGTGAGGTTGTCACAGAGTATAATTACTCATGATATATCACTGCTTGCTTTAACTCTGCCACTGAAAGGACATGTACAATGTTTGTGTAACAATTTGATGTGATAAAATGTGATAACTTATATCAATATAAGTGATAAAATGTATACCCTGTAATGTTTTTCTCATTCACTTCCTCTGTGCTTCCTCACAGTATCTGATCAGTTTTCCCCCAGTGTGGATAACTAGCCAAATATTAATACAAAGGAGGCATAGAATCAAGGGACATGATCTAGACACAGGGCAGGCAACATTCACCCTGGTTTTAAGGGATGTATACTTTGGTGTTTTGAAAGATTTGCAATCAAAAGGGGAAACGATGGAACAATCTTCACATATGGAGGTATGGGGAAGTCATTCTGGTTTATATATGGTTTAACTCAAACTTTACTGAGCAGAGTGGCCTCTTATGTGTTCTATCAAACATGCCTTGTACATCTACTTTGGCCATTGAGAAGGGGAATACATTTGAAAGTCAAAATGGAGTAGCTGTGGTTCAGACATTCAAGATTAAAACTAGGTGGTCATTATAGATGTAATTTCAGACACATTCCTATATTACTAAAACCTTGAGTTTTCTGAGCTCTATTGCAGACCAGGACAAAACCCACAGATGGGTATGGTATTATCTCAGAATGTAGTTACTGCTAGTATTTTGCTGATGGTCATCATCTCCTCTGCATTGTTGTTAGATGTCTTGCTCTTTATCCTTAGCATGAGTGGAGGAAATCTGTTTGAGGACTGGGAAGCAACCATGGCCTCACTGCAAAGTGAGTCTAATTGCTGGGTCTACAGTGAGATACTGTTGTTATCCTCCTCTGGATGTCCATGAAAAGTCAGTCTGGCTAATGTGACTACGTGGGAACAGCTGACCATGAGAAGACTCTCACCATCTTCCACTTCCACATGACAGTACATCAGATGGACCCTCATCAGGACACATTACTATACAACTGACTGTTCATGAACACCCCTGAACTATGCTGTGTTGAGTTGAATAGGGTGACTTCTGGACACACAAGTCCAAGCAGTGAGTTAATTGTTTCTCAATATGGCATGGGGTAGAGACCTGTCGGAGAAGGCAATGGCACCCCACTCTAGTATGCTTTCCTGGGAAATCCCATGGACTGAGGAGCCTGGTAGGCTACAGTCCATGGGGTCGCAAAGAGTTGGACACAACTGAGCGACTTCACTTTCACTTTTCACTTTCGTGCACTGGAGAAGGAAATCACAACCCACTCCAGTATTCTTGCCTGGAGAATCCCAGGGACGGGAGCCTAGTGGGCCGCTGCCTATGGGGTCACATAGAGTCGGACATGACTAACATGACTTAGCAGCAGCAGCAGAGTCCTGTATTTGTGACTTCTGACTCCTGGCTAGGCCAACAGAATGTTTCCTTCCTGTGAGGGTAGCTCTGGGTTTGTAAAAACCAGAGGTGGCCTTACCTTCCTTACAAATTGGATAAAATGCTACCATCATTGACTCCCTCTCCACTGACCTGGGAAGCACTTGGGTTCAAAATTTTCCCTTATCCTGATGGATGACATACTTGATGTCTTTCTCTTGATACTCTTTGGCTGCTACTGGCTGTATTGTGTTTGTGGTATCTAATTGTAGTACCACTCTACATACCTCACCCCAGGAATATTGCTGAAAAGGTACAGGCCAAGATTATAAGGGTCTTACAGGGTGTGTAGAGGTGGAATATATGATCAGGCCACCCAAGATGGCCATTCTTTTCCTCTGTGTACATCTTCAGTTTCAGGACCTTGCTTCAGATGCTTAAGCTCCCCCATCCATTAAACTATTCTTTGGTCTTAAAGCTGGGCAAGCACGGTGGTGTACAGCCCAATACAAGTACAATCACAATATATTTCCAAGGGGAGAGGGTGTATATTTACTCTCACATAATGTTGCTATCTTGATAATGCACACAGATCGCTCTCCTATGTCACAATTTTTGTTTCTGTTAAAACTAAATAAAATCGTAAGTTTTTTTTCCCTATGTATGGAAGGCTCATTAACTGAAATTTTGTCTTCAGGATTCCTGGTGGTTTCTTCACTGCTTCTCTTGTCGCACTAGATGGAGTAAACTGAAAATGATTAGATATCATTAGCTGTTATCTTCTCTACGAAACCTAAAGTTGTAACAGGAAGACAAGTAGCTAGGTCATAGAACTGAGTCACTCCTAATGCTATATGGTCTAGAATATCCTGCTGAGGACTTTCTGTGAACTAACTTCCTATTGAATTAGAGAAGATTTGATTTGATTCAGTGAAAAGTCTTCATATTCTCCATTTTTGTTTTCCAGCATCATTGAATTGTGATTTTTCTCATTTTATTGAGATATAATCTACAAATATTAAAATGCACAGATGTTAAGTGTAGTTAGTTCGGTGATGTTAAGTGTAAGTTTGGTGAATTTTGACAATTGTAATGGACCACACCCAATCCAGATAAAGAACATTTCTTTACCATAAACGATTCTCTCTCTCTGCTTTGCATACAGTCTACACCCTCATCTCTCCCTACCCTAGAAAGCACTTTCTTGATATCTATCAGGATTTGGGAAAAATAGTCATATTTATTTTATAAAAGGGTTGATTCTGATAACTGTATCTGCCAGTCTTCCCATCACCACTGTGTCTTCCGCCAACCTTACCAGCCACAAAAGATTACTGTGAAAGATTTAAATGTTTTTTTTTTACATTAAAAAAATTTTTTTGTTAATTTTAATTATTCATAGATTAAGTACCTTTGACAGGTCAAAAACTATACCAGTGTCTGGAAACACAAAAAAGCATTTAAAACAAAAATACACACTTTGTCAAGTTACTGAGATTCTAATGTGAGAATTACGATAGTGAACTGAAAATGACTGTAGAAATTATGTAGATGACCTGTGACATTCTGAGAGTGCAGGCACTCCTGAAGATTGCATGGTAGAGACTGTGCTGCTGACAGAATATAGCAGGCAGCATTTCATAGCCTCCCTTTGCGGTCACGTGACCGTTTCTAGCTAATGCGCTACCAGCGCACAATTAGGACAATTTCCGGCTTGGTTTCTGGTGATCTCCCAGTTGTACTACTCCATGACCATTTCCCCTGTCTGTCTGGAAAGGAGCTCCCTCTCAAGGTAAACTTGGAAATGATAGGTTAATGATAGTAGAGTCTTCATGATGCTGGTCTTCACATGACCTTCACTTTAGACTGTATCACTACATTTGAGAACTTACTCATTTTGAGTTTGTATTTTGCAAATGTTAGCCCTTCCCACTGATAGTACTATGAACCATAGTTTATTTTCTTTATATGAAGTTATTATTTTTTTCTTTCAAGCCACCTAGTGAAATCTCAGATGGCAAAGAAACATTATTTAATCCCCGTTCTCTGCACCAAAACTGATGAGTTCTTCTATAGAAAACTGACACAAGAAAACAGATGGTTCATATTATAAATTCCCTGTGTTTTCCTCTTTTAATTTAAAGGTTTTATTATTTTCTTCACTTGAGGAAACTGTGCTATTACTATTGTATTTATTAACATTGTAGTATAAGTTTGGAGAACAGATTTTTCACTGATCATGTGACTTATTGAAAGCATATTGCCAGATAAGAATGGCTTTGGAGGTATAGATTGCAACATCCAGTCCAGACACAAATGCCACAAATATAAGGACAAAATATTCCAAAATACCTAAATGTTCCTTTAAAAAAGTGAAAAAGAGACCTAAACAATTATATTTGGTCTCAGTTTTTCCTGATTTCCAATTCATACTGTTAAGGGAAAACATTGAATTTTATTTTATTACCACTATCTTAGTTTCTTGGGTCATGCTGAACATATCTTAGTATGCTTGGGTCATAACTGAATGGTTAATGGTAATAATATTTTTTTCAGTCCTTCTGTCTGACTAGCATTCAGGTTCAAGGAGAAGCATACAGTCATCCTTGCATTCTACAGATGTTTGTTGAGAATATATCAGAGGCCAACTGCTGTTTGTTGGCTGGAGGTGTGTTGGCTAACAAAGCAGGGCCTCTATTCAGTTCTCTGTCCTGTTGAAAATTATACCTGATATGGTGTCGGTCTGCTCTGGTGCTGGGTATGGTCTGCTTTGTCATGACAGTTACAATCTGGGGCTTTCTCTCTGCTGGCTTTGCCATTTACCCTCTCATACTTTGTTAGTTTAGACCAGTTTCAGGTCAACAGCACAATTAGAGAAAGGTATGTATTTTCTACACAGCCTGTGAACCCACACCTGCAGAAACTCCCCCACTAACACCATCCCTCAGATGGTGCATCTGTAACAACTGATGACCTGCACTGACATACTGTAAAACTTCAAGCTCACCCAAAGCCCAAGGTTTACCTTATGCATCACTCTCGGTATTGCACATTCTGTGGGTTTGTAAACATGTATAATGACATATATCCATCTTTATAGTATTTTACGGAGTATTTTTACTGCCTAAAAATTCTCTGTGTGCTGCCCACTCATTTCTGCGACTAGACCTCTGGCGACCACTGACTTTCCACTGTCTTTGTGTATTTGTCCTTTTCAGAATGTCATATAGTTAGGAGTCTTCCAGTATGTGGCCTTTCCAGATTGTCTTCTTTCACTTGACCATGCACATTTAAGATTTCTTGTCATGACTTGGTAGCTCATTTCTTTCTGGCACTGAATAATATTCCATTTCCTGGATGCACCATCATTTATTTTTCTGTTCACATACATTTTGGTTGCTTCTAAGTTTTGGCAATTATAAAAAGCATCCATAAACATCTGGGTGCAGGCTTTTGTGTGGACGTAAGTTTTCGGCTTCTTTGAGTAAATACCAAGGGGCACAACTGCTAGCTCACAGGCTTCCCTGCTGGCGGGGCTTCCCTGGTGGCTCAGACAGTAAGACTCTGCCTGCAGTCCAGGAGACCTAGGTTTGGTCCCTAGGTCGGGAAGATATCCTGGAGAAGGGAACAGCTACACTCTCTAGTATTTCCTGAAGAATTCCATGGACCCAGGAGACTCGTGGGCTGCAGTCCATGGGGTCACATAAGAGTTGGGCACAACTGAGTGACTAACACTGTGGTAAAAGTATGTTTAGTTTTGTAGGAAACTCCATATTCTCTTGCAAAGAGCCGCTTTGCATTCTCACCAGCAATGCATGAGAATGTCTGTAGCTCCACCTCTGCGTCAGCATTTGGTATTGTCAGTGTTCCAGACTGCGGCCACTCTAGTAGGCGTATAGTGATTTTCACATCCTTGTTGTCGGTTTTGTTCAACAAATACCTGGATTGGTATCTGATATGAAGTGCACAATAAACATTTGTTGAATTAAAGAATGGTTTATATAGTGCCTGTATACTCAGATGCCACCCAAGGAGAAAGTAAGAAGAAAAGGAAGAGAGAAAAAGCAGTGAGGAAATGAGTCAGTTGTCGTTGTTGGGACTTTGTAGATTTTTGGTGCTTTGCTCATTGCCATGTAACCTTGTCATATATTTGGCAGTCTACATTTTTGGCAATTACTAAAATCTCTAGCAGAAGTTCACAAAATCCACACTGACAGCCACCAGGCATAGGTTTGCAGAAGAGATACAGATCCCAAAGCAGAGCCTGGAAAATATCTTTCTGGTGAGAATTTTTGAAACATTCTTAATGCCACTTTTGGATTGAATAAGATTTACTGCAAGTTGTATAGATGATTTGGAACCTAACACAAAGGTCTTCTTCCAAAGAGAAAATCTGTGCTTTTTCTGCCTAGAATATTTTGTGGTTAGCTATTTTCAACTGCAGAATGCACCATTTAATAAAACAAGAATGTACCTGAGGATTTTAGAACAGTTTCCTTCATTTAGATGAAAGTACTTTGAGAGGTAAATACAGTTTATAACATCAGCTTCTCCCCCATTTTGGATAAGAAAGAAAGTCTGAATCTCCTATAGTTCATCCAGAGGCAGTGAGGAAGAGAAATGATGCCCAGAGGCACACCTGCACCTCTTCCTTCCAAGTCTGCACTCCTGCACAGCGTGGGTCAGAAAAAGGGAACATACCTTCCCCAAACAGGACCCAAAGGTAGTGCTTTGTTATAGAGTGTTTTCTGAAGATCACTGGAGGTGGGAATAAAGACACAAACATCTGATATTTTATCCTTCTTAGTTTATTCACCTCTAGGGCTTTATGCTCTCAACAATTGCTTAAGTTATCTTCCTTTTCTATGGTTATGGACCTTCCTTACTTAATATTCATTTTCTTGAACTTGGTAAAACTTCAAGCTCACCTTTCCCAGTCTAACTCTCAATACATAAAGAGAAGTGTTTCATATTTAGGAAAAAAAATATTTCCTCCCTCCATAAAAGTAAAGTTTTATACACTAGTATGTCTGTAAGCACTCAAAAACATTTAATTTAAAACATAGAGCAAACAAAATGACCCCTTTGTGCTTAATCATATGAATTTACCCTACTATTAAACTAGTGAATCAGAGGAGCAAGGTTTATTGAGAATGAAAAGGTATTAGCTTCATACCTCAAAAATATGATCCCTATTATATCAATAACAAAGAAAAGACATAAAAAATTGATAAAATCTGGGTGGTTATATAAAGAACTATATACATGCAAAAATTTGGAGAAGATTGCTATAAAATGTGGACAGTAGGATAAATTATCAAGGAGGAGAAGCATAAAATAAATAAATTGAAGAGATAAAATCTGAAAAAGCAAACAAGAATAAAGAGCAACTTGCAGAAGTCATAAAAGGAAATAGAAAACTATTATTTTAAAGTGCCAGGGTAGAATGTGTTTTGCGGTTTTAAAAGTCAGGAAGTATGTAAATTTTGGTGGCAAGTTTTGCAATGTCAGCGCCCCATAAAATTATTTTAACAGCTCCACAAGTTGTATAAGCTATCTTATAATAAAAATATAAATTAATGAGAAGTATAGACTATCACTTTCAGATCTGTTGTATGGTGCCTACCTGTTAATTATTTTTTGGTTTACATTATATTAAAGATCTTATTATTTCTGGTATACAAATATATCTACTTGACTGTATGACTACAGTTACACAGATGAAGAATGAAACCATAATTGGGCTTTTTTTTTTTTTTTTTAATTGCAATGTAATACTTTAGGTATCATTCAGTTATTTCCAAAAAGTAACTTACTGCTTGTTCTAGAAACTAAACAGAGTGAGGTGACTATTCAGTGGTCCAAATTTACTAAACTGTTATGTAGCCACATAGGATTATTTCTAGCATTCACACGTTAGAGACATCCTAATATATTAAAGGGGCTTCCCTGGTGGCTCAATGGTAAAGAATCTTCCTGCCTATGCAGGAGACCCAGGTTTTATCCATGGGTTGGGCAAATTCCCTGGAGAAGGAAATGTCACCCAACTCCAGCATTCTTGCCTGGAGAATCCCATGGACAAAGGAGCCTGGCAGGCTACAGTACATGGGATCTTAAAGAGACATGCTGCTGCTGCTGCTGCTGCTACTAAGTCCCTTCAGTCGTGTCCAACTCTGTGTGACCCCCTAGACAGCAGCCCACCAGGCTCCCCTGTCCCTGGGATTCTCCAGGCAAGAACACTGGAGTGGTTGCCATTTCCTTTTCCAATGCATGACTAAGCTACAAACACTTCACTTACCATATTAAAAATGATCACAATCAGTTTGGCACCTTACACTTTCATAATATATAAGACAGCTTAGAAATATAAGATAGCTTTGTTTTATGAATTTAACTTGCAACGAAGGAAGTCAATATACAGACATTTTTAAAAGAAAATTTCTTGCACTGTTTTTTCTCTTTAAAATTTCAACACAAATCTTTAAGACTTTCACATGGTTTGGCTTTAATTTTACATAGTGATATTTATTGCCTATTCAGTGTATCCTTAATCTTCAATACTGTGATGATATGTTATCAAGATATATTGAATTATAACAGAAACATCAAAACTTTTCAGTAATTTGGCAAATTGACTGAATTGTTTTGGATCAGTTCTGTGAGCTCCTGCAGGATTGCAAGTTGCTATGTCAGGCAATCCATTTTTCACCCACAGAACTAAATTTCACATAGATCTACTTTTCCCTGAATTTTAATGTGTCAGTAATTCAAACTCAGTTTTGAGTATTTTCTGACCTTAGCTGGTATCAAATGGATGAAACAAAGAAGCTAAGCTGATTTTCATAAATAACACTTCTTTGGTGACTCCAAAGATGGTATAACTTACTCGTCTTTTACCTTAATTGTTATCTATTGGTAAGTGGCAAATTTGATATAAGTGTGATGGAATGAATAAGAATTTAAATGATTAACACAGTTATAAGCCCCATCTGCTAAGTACCAAGAAAGAAAGAAATGATAAATGCATAACTGTTTTAATAACTTGTAAGAATTTGATGAAAGTCAATACTAATCCACCCTATAAACAGGCATTTTATTAAAAGAAAGATTTGTTAATCACCCTATAAACAAGCATTTAAAAGGAAGAGTTGTCTAATCACCCTATAAATAAGCATTTAAAAAGGAACAGATTCACTGTCAAATTATACTTTTGGAAGAAAATTGCCTTGATGGATGATTATGATTGAAGAACATTGAGAGGAATCAAGTAAAGTCAACATTTAAAGGAATCAAGTAAGGTGAAATCCAGTAAGGAATGGAAAAGGAAATCTTCTTAAGTGCTTTTTAGTTGTTTCAAATAGAGGAAGGGCATGATATGAAAAGAGAGGAAATATAAATCTGATGAGTTAAGTTGCTATGATGAAACAGATACTCCAGCCTTCACTGAGAAATTATCTGTGAAAAGTGAAAATTTTGCACTAATATCCTTAACCTGTGGCATGGGAAGTAATAAGAAGTGAGGGAGGTTGGAGAAGCAAGGAATTTGAGATTAAATGTTCACTGTATAGACAATAGACAAAGGTCTTCTATTTAATACAATAGTGCATTTTATTTATTTTATATCATCCAAACATTGATTTCCAGCTTTGCTTCTTAAATTACTGTTGATGCTTTAAGAACAGTGAAATTATAAAAGTCTTTTTCTTAATGATAATATGTACTGAAAGAAAATGAAGTTGAAAAGCAAAATGTATTTCAGTGTGGTTAGCATTTATATGTATAACCTGCTGAAAAAAAAAACCTGAAATTTCACTTGTAATTGCACTCCTTTCTACAAAGGAAGATGTGCCTTTTGAAGGATATAACATATCTATATGATGTGGTACTCATTTGAGAATTTAAATACCTGAGTTTCAGCCATTTTAAGGTTATTTAACTTTTCCAGTCTTTCATTTCCCTACTAGTAAACCAAGGGAGATAAAATTTTCACCTCTTGGAAACACTGTAAAGGTACAGACTTTTTTCTCTGACACAGTGTAACACAATATGCTTTGAGAAATAATCTGAAAAATGTTCAAGCAGTTACTATTATTTTTTTCTCTATACTTCAAATGCATTTAAATTCTTTAATCAGCTGGAAATATAGTAGACCACTTTCATTCCCATTACAGATCTCAAATTCATTCCTTTTCCATTGTAGTTTTTCTTGTTTGCCAAGCCAATTGAACGTTCCCACTCTACTATTCAAAACCCAACACTGAAATACACTCTTATGAAGGGTATGCTTCTTGCAAAACTTTGAATGTATATATAGGAACAGGACTCTGATTTATGGACGGTTCTGTAGCTTTACTTTAATTTTCCTTTTATTTTCATTGACAGTAAAATTTTCTGGAGAGTACAATCAAGATAGCGTATTCATGGAAATAATGTTAATAGAAGCTTGGTCATAAACGAGAACAGTCATAACACCAATGTCCCTTACCAAGGCATTCCACATAGACATAACAGCACAATAAATAAAGAATTTGCCGTTTGTCACACAACAACTAAAACAGAATTGCAGTAAAAAACTGTAATTTTATAAATGTTTCTATACTAAAAATAAAAGCAAAAATATGAGAGCATGCTCTAGAGACAAAAGCTGAGTGAAGAGTTATAGCAAAAAAAATTGCAAAAAATAAAAATGTTCAAGTATTGTTAAAGGAGAGGGGAAGATTTGAATGGAAGAGTTTCAGGATAAATCAATTATAGTTACTACCCTAGGAGGTACACCGACATAATTGTCTTTGTCCATGAATACTTTATGCTGTTAAAATACACACTGTTATCCATTTAAAGGACAAGATTCTATTTCCTTGGGACACCTCTCATATTACAAGGATGGAATAAAATTCATTGTTTACCTTGATTATAAGTAGATGATAATACTTTAGAAGTATTCTTAAGAACAGGCCAGTGTGATGCCCTGCAATAGTAGGAGCCTGGGAGCTAAAAACTGATTCTACTCCTATTTCTTTAAATCATCGTCTGTGAAAGATACTTCCCAGTCCTGAAATAAAATTTCACTTCATGTTTCAATTTTACTGTAAGAATTGAATTATTAGGACTAACAGAGAGCAGTAAAAACAATAATAACAATAATACAATAAAGTTTACTGATGCTTACTTAAAAAAAAAAGTAATGAAAAAAGATGGATCACTTAATGGAACTAAGAATTGAATAATGCTTTAGTGGGGTTATTCCTACAGGATAACAATTTCTTCCCCAACATAACTAATCTAAGCAGTGCGTTTATTCTTTGTGGTTGAATATTATATCAGATTTAAACAGTGGCTAGTTTCTACATGATTAGGAAAGACATGTTTGTCATGGGAGTAAAAAAATAAAATTTGTCTGTTAAATTACACATAAATATAAGGTACAAATGTATTTTTAAAATACAGATTAAAATAATCACACTTGCATTGTGTACATACGAAAATACAGTATTTAATATTCAATATACACAGACACATTTATGATAAATGCAACTATTTGGCAATGCCAGTTCTTTCAGGGTTTTTGCTGTCTCCTATTTCCATAAACATGGAAACAAAAATGCTCTGCCAACATTTCCTAGCTCTGGCGGACATCCTGAAGCAGTTTGTTAATCTCAGCCACCAGCTCGCTGGCATCCATGAGTTCATGTTTGCCGTCATTGAGGTGGTTAAGCACATTGTCAAAATCATCCTCTTCGTAATTCTCAGGGATCTCCTCCATGGCCGGCAGCCATTTTGAAGAAGGCTGCACACTGGAGTGAGTTCCAAGCGGGGGCCCAGAGCTGTTGGTCGGGTTTTGAAAATGCGTACTGGCTGCCCAGGCCGCCACCCCCTGTGGGTAACCCACAGTCTTGGCTGGCAAAGGTCCCTTCCGGCGTTCCAGTGAGTTGGACCGGTCCATCTCACTGCACTCAGAATAGGTGTCCAGAGAAGGGGGCAAGAGGCGCTGGAACACGCTGCTCATTTCCGAGAGCAGAGAGGACGTGCTGGTGTCCCCGGAGTCCTCCTCACTTGGGGAGTCCTTCCCAAACGTGGAAAAACTCTTCTTCTTCTCGCTCGAGTCTGCAGGCTGCACGTCATCCTCAAGACCCTGAAGCGGATGCTGCTGCTGGGGCTGTGCTGGGAATTCCTCCCCGGGGATGAACATGTTGCTCCTGTAATCCGAGGAGGGTGAGGGCAGCGGCGGCATCCAGCACTGGTCGGAGTGCCCCAGGACCCTGCACTCTTCCGTGCACAGCCTCATAGCTGTGCTCAAGAAAAGCAACAAAAGCAACAAGGATTCAGTGTTTGCGTCGTGTGACTCAAACATAATAGCAAAAATCGTAATTTTTTGTTTCAAATACACAATTTTAAACCATCATCACGATACTAACCTATTACTTTACACATTAGATGGTCTATAATTACGACTTTAACATGACTGCTGGTTTTATGGACCTAGGGTATGTGTGTGAAAGTCTCTTAGTCGTGTCCTACCCTTTGTGACCCCATGGACTATACAGTCCATGGAATTCTCCAGGCCAGAATACTGGAGTGGGTAGCCTTTCCTTTCTCCAGGGGATCTTCCCAACCCAGGGCTCGAACCCGGGTCTCCAGGACCTGGTATATATACTTTTTCTTGTCCATCAAATAAGAAAGGAGGATTATGACTCATGTACTTCTCAGGAATATCATCTGCTCCTCAAGCAATAAGAAAATGGATGGATAACTTATGAATGAAAATGTCTGGAAGAGAGCTAAGGTGTGAGTGATGAAATATTTGCTGAACATAAACTCTATGAAAACCTAGAGGTGTACGGTGAAATCCATAACTTTAGAATGCTACCAGATAAGCCTTGAGTAACTCCTTTGAGGACCTTCTATAATGTAGTCTATCTGACCTACTTTACTTTTAGTGGAGGCACTGAGACTATAATAAATGAATAAGTAATTATACTTATCAATCTCTCATAAAAATATACTGGATTATTTACTGACTTGTTACTTAAAACAGCAGTGCAAATTATCCTCAACTACCAGCCACCTGCAGTTACTCTGTTAAGAAATTTTTTAGAGGTTTTAAATTCAAAAAGTTGGAAAAGGTATCAAAAGATGAAGAATATGAAAAAAAACAAAAACAAAAAAACACTGGTTAGTTCTTCCAGATGTTATGATGCCCCATTGGAATGTGAGTGGCTACACTCAGAATATAATCAGTGATATGAGAAAACCAGGAAAATGAAGAAGGGAGAAATCTCTAAATTTGGCAAATATATTAACTACATAACCACCAAGAAATGTGAAGATGTAAACTAACACTCCACAAACCGTCCATCTCTTTCAGTGATCGTTAGGTCCTTTCAATATCATGATTTCATTTTAGCTCAAATGACAGTACGCAGAAAATGCAAACTAATTATCTTAGATTTGAATTAAAACTGGATTGATATCAGCCATACTTATACATTCAGAGCTAACTCTGTAGATCTGGCTGCTTAGGAATGATTTCTCTTCCAAATTATTGCTAAAAAGGATGACTCTTGAACAACGCCAAATCCCCTGTCAGGAGAAGCAAGTTGTTGAGTGTGCTTTTTGCTGTCCCCAGCACTAGGTAAAGGGTCTGAAGTGTCTACATAGACTAGGCATTTGCTACATATTTTCTAATTATCAGGGAAATGCAAATCAAAACACACAATGAGAAATCACCTCCAACCTACCAGAATGACTATAATAAAACACAAACAGAAAAACCCAACGGATAACAAGTGAGGGGAGTGTGGAGAATTGGAACCTTTGTACACTGGTGTTGGGAATGTAAGTGGTACAGGTACTATGGAAAATAATATGGAGGTTACTCAAAAAATTAAGAGAGAACCACCATATGCTCCAGCAATCCCATCTTTTGGATTTATCCATAAGAATTGAAATCAATATCTCAAAGAGATACAGCACTCCCCCTGTTTAGGAAAGACTACTCACAATAACCAAGATGTGAAAACAAACTAAACGTCTATCAACTGTTGAATGGGTAAAGAAACTGTAGTATATGCATTCAATGGAATATTATTCAGCCTTAAACATGAAGGAAACTCTAAAATGTGATGATGTGGATGAACCCTGAGGACATTAAGCTTTGTGAAATAAGCTAGTTACAGGAAGACACATACTGTATGATTCCTTGTATTCAAGGCATCTAAAATGGTCCAATTCAGAGAATCCAGGAATGAAATGGTGGTTAACAAGCATTAGGCAGACTGGGAAAAGGCTAATTAACGAGCATAAATTTTCAGTTAAGCAAGATTAAGTTCAAGAGATCTGCTGTAAAACACTGTACCTACTGTTAACAATATCACACAGCTAAAGTTTGGTTATATCCAATAAAATTGGAGAAGGAAATGGCAACCCACTCCAGTGTTCCTGCCTTGAGACTCCCAGGGACAGAGGAGCCTGGTGGGCTGCTGTCTATGGGGTCACACAGTCGGACATGACTGTGAAGTTTGACTCTGTGCAACCCCATAGACGGCAGCCCACCAGGCTCCCCTGTCCCTGAGATTCACCAGGCAAGAGCACTGGAGTGGGTTGCCATTTCCTTCTTCAATGGATGAAAGTGAAAAGTGAAAGTGAAGTCGCTGGGTCGTGTCTGACTCTTAGCGACGCCATGGACTGCAGCCCACCAGGCTTCTCCATCCATGGGATTTTCCAGGCAAGAGNCACTGGAGTGGGTTGCCATTTCCTTCTTCAATGGATGAAAGTGAAAAGTGAAAGTGAAGTCGCTGGGTCGTGTCTGACTCTTAGCGACGCCATGGACTGCAGCCCACCAGGCTTCTCCATCCATGGGATTTTCCAGGCAAGAGAACTGGAGTGGGTTGCCATTGCCTTAGCAGCATACAATAAAATAAAATTTTGGAAAAGACTTATGCACAGGAAAGTGAAGAGTAAATGTCGCCTTTCAGAAAAAGAGATATAAAGGACTTTGTTCAAAGGTGTGGAAGTCACTGCTCTTTATCATGTGCATCTTGAAGATAATTCTGTTCTTATACCTCATCCATTCTGGGCCTCAATTCTTAATAGAGAAGGAGTCAGTTGAAGAACAGAAATGAGAGTAAGAACTGTGAGAAAAAATGTCTGAAGGCTAGAAATTCAAAGTACAGAAAATGATGGATAGTGTGAGTGCCAATCCCATGGGAATCACAATGGGGTGAGAGAAAGAACAATACTGAGAATCCTTGTGTCATTTTGCTGTGAAGAAAAGTGACATTTAGGGGGGATATTTACCAACTATTGTTGTTTATCATATATGGACAAATCAAAAGGTGTTGAAAGTAACTGGAATACCTCCATAGCCATGAGGTTTTCTAAGCACTGAAATAACTATCAAATGGTAATTAATTTTTTCCTTAATTCCTTGAGTCTCTGAAAGTGGAAAGGAGATCTGTCTGTATTGTCTTACTCACATCCTTTTAGAAGGAAGAGTAACAGACCTAATGGCATCTCTTCAGTTGTTTTCTGGCCTTTAATTCTGTGGGAAGGTCTTAATTGTTTGATCGAATTTGTTTTGTTTTATGTTTAATGAGGGGGGAGAAAAAGAAAAATTACACAAGCTTCTAAGACTCCTGAGCATGATCAGCTTTCTAGAGAACTGAATGTAATGAAAATCACAATCAATACCATCTGAGTAATTAAAACAAGAGTTTGTATAAAAAATAAATTTGGTCATAGGAATTTTTTTTTTTTT
>SJYX01014648.1:194320-237943 GCA_006410675.1 Oreotragus oreotragus
CAGTTACATGGCCTAGCAAAAGAGCTCTCCCACCACACACCTGCTGCTGCTGCTGCTGAGTCGCTTCAGTCGTGTCCGACTCTTTGCAACCCCATAGACGGCAGCCCACCAGGCTCCGCCGCCCCTGGGATTCTCCAGGCAAGAACACTGGAGTGGGTTGCCATTTCCTTCTCCAATCCACCACACACCTAGATTAAGTATAATTTTGTGGAATTCTTTTTTAAAGACTTGTCTACACATTAACTGGTGTTATTAACGGTAATATAAAAATGAGCCTCTAACTTTCAGAAGAAATGTGACTTAGGAGGAGTCTAAAGTCACTCACTAAATAAGGCTCTAGTATCTAGAGTTTATCAATATCCACCTATTATTTCCCCAATTATTCTTTATTCTTTAACATTTATTTTAATTACTTTAATTCAAGCATTAGATAACTCTCCTGCCATGAACATACCTGGCAGTGGTAACTTTGAAAATATAGGCTAGAATGAAAGAGGAGTTGTGACCTTTTTTAAAAAAAAAATTAGACCATGATTAGTTATTGAATTAGAGAATTTCAGAGTTAAAAAAGGACTTTAGGCATCATTTGGTCCCAGCAAGGTTATCCAAGCAGGGGCAGTTATTCTTTTAACTATAGTGATAAATGAATTGTGTCAATGAGTCAACTTTCTACAATTGAAAAAATAACTTAGGACATGTTGGTATTATACCCATGATATGTTTCCATTTTATGAAATAATGTAAGTTGGGTAATTATATTATTGAAAATTAGGGATCAATATTCAAAATTTGAGTTCCATCAGTATTACAGAATCATAGAAATTCAGCCAACTTTTTCATTTCATGGATAAGAATAACAAAACTGTTTATGAGCAAATTGTCTGAGGCCATATATGTTCCACTAGTTTTTTCAAGAATTTCTCTTTAAATTGGTCTAGAGAATTTATGAATTTAACAAAAACAAACAAAAAACCCCCACCATGAGTGACTGTGTAAGTATCAGCTTTCAGTGTACGTTGCTTGTAGCCCTTAATGCCACTAGAAGTGCTTTCCATACATCATCCTGTCAGAAATGCAGTATCTATTACAGTAATAGCATAATTAAATAAGCAGCATTTCATTGGTTCTCAGGTAATAAGACTTTAGAAAGGCAAAACAAATACGTCACTCAAAGTATTTAAAAAAAACAACAAACTTACTTTATATTATTCTTGATAGATTTGTGTTTATGAGTAGAGGCATGGGTTCAAATCTCACCTCTAAAATATACAAATTGCTTGATTTTGTATACTTTTTTTTAAACCTTTATAAGCTTCTGTTTTCAAATCTTAAAAAAAAAAAAAAAAAAAAAAGAACACTACTGTTACTACCATCACCACTCATTGCTATGCCAGACTGCGGGGAGAGGCAGTGCAGGTACAGAACTCATAAGGCCAGAGGAAGCACTGGGGCATCGCTGGTAACTGTGACTGTGCCTGCCTGGATTAATATTACTACTCCTACAGCTGCTGCCACCATTACGACTACAGTTTACGAGAGCCAGCATTTCTGTTTACTGATTTCCACTGCGTTTCGGTGGCTCTCTGAAGCTCCCTCAGGTCTATTTCCTAAACTATCTTATTTATCTGTATTTAGGAAACAGTTGTTCATGGACTCACACAGGTAATACAGTTTTGTTCTCCTTTTCTTTCATTTATCACTTCATTTATTCATTTATCAAGTGGCAGTTATTTGATCAACATTCAGTGGAATTTAGAAATATAAGTAGCCAAAGGAATAGGTTCTGAAGGGTTGATTTAATATTATAGTCTTTAGTAACAGGGTTGCTACAGTGAGGCAGTCAGTATTTACTCAGCTGGATCTGAGAGTTTCTACTGCAGGATTAGAGAGGAGGGACTCTAAGGAAAACGTGGCTCACAACTTAATGGGGTCTCCTCCATCTAGCTGTGTACTCATAAATTCCCCTCCTGGACTCCTGCCCCTCCTGCATTACAGTGGAGACATGAAATGAAAGGTGGCAAAAAATATTCCATGCTTGCCACCTACAAAGATGCATTCTTTTGCCTATTTTTAGTGATTGAAGTATACCATTCCCTAGAGTATTTTCATCTCTGATTATGTGAGTTGGTTCCCATCACAGGAAATGTGTCCTCCAAATTATAGTCCTGCTTACCACTAGGCACCAAAACAGGCTGTCTGAATAAAAAGCAACCACCCAGTAATTTGAGAGAATTGCTCAAGAGTGCCCTATGGCAGTAGTGGATGGGGGAGAAAAAGGAGGGAAGTGGCCTGGTTTTCTATCCTCCTCTCCCGACTCCTTCCTTCTTGTCCTCTTAAGCTTTCCTGTTTATTCCCTTTCTCTACCAACTGATTACTATGAATTTTAATTAGACAATATAAAATTGTTTCAATTTATGTTCATTATTGATAGTGTGCATATAGCTACTTTAGTACAAAGGAAAAATAAAAGCATGGGAGAAACCACTCACTCCACTGGTGCAG
This sequence comes from Oreotragus oreotragus, assembly GCA_006410675.1. NCBI lineage: Eukaryota > Metazoa > Chordata > Mammalia > Artiodactyla > Bovidae > Oreotragus > Oreotragus oreotragus. Next base: position 196,823 of record SJYX01014648.1, read on the forward strand.
TAGACCTGAAAATAAGGATTTATCTATCACTACACTCTTACCTGCTGGAATTCTTCCATCTGTAAGAAACAGATCACTGAATCCTTCACCCAGCAGCCTGTCTATTGGAGAATCTCGCCCCAGATCATAATCACTGTCTCCTGCTTCACTGTCACCACGGCCACTGTCTTTCAAGCTAAATTTGTCCATGTCTTGAAGGGCATATCTAGAAAGAGAAGTCAGGGAAAGTATAGATTTTACTCTTCAGCATTAGGTTATTGGAGATATAATAGGTAACAGGAGGGTCATTCATACCTATAGCTCCTGGAATATTTGTTTCCTCTAAAACTTGGCCTTGGCTGATATTGTCCCTGGTGAAGCATTGAAAGAAGCTGGGAGACCTGCTGGAAACCAAACAGACTGTATTGATTCCTGGAAACAAATCCCCCAATTCTCAAAAGCTTTAAGCAAGCAACTACAATTAATACTCACTATTTCATCCTAATTAATTGAACATATTATCTTCATTTTAAAGACCTACACATGTTAGACTCTGATAGACCATGCAACCAACCACCAAATGAAATAAGTCCCAAAGAGATTTAGACGTTATCATACAGCTGACATTTTCTTTTTGAAAGAGGATTCCTTTATTTAAAAAATGACTGATTACCTCTATTTTATTGTTCAGGTTAAAGTGATCAGTTATAAAAATACATGGGAAATGCTGTAAAAATACATGGGAAATGCTGTAAAAATACATGGGAAATGCTGTAAAATGCTGTAAAACACGTGTAGTCAAAATAATGTCAGAAAAATTTCAAAAGTTGAACAAATACACATGCACTGGGATGGGATTCTGGAAGCCTCCATTTTAAAATTTTTCTTAGAGACCATAACTATGAGAATTAGAGCAAGCCCCTTTGTTTCTGGCTTGAAGTATCATAGTCTGAGGATAAGGGGACTCTAATTAGTTAGTCCTTTGCTAGCTTCACATTTACTTTTCAACATAACACATAGTACACGCAAGCAGATTCTTTATGAAAAACTTAAGACCAGCATGCTGAGGTGTGTATATTTGCTTTATCTACATAATGTAACGTGCATCCTATTTAATTTCCATTTTGTTAGTACTGTTACTTAGTAATGGAAACATTTAAGAACTAAGGCATAGACAACCTCTGACCACTAACAACTGAGTGTGTCAGTGAGTAGGTGCAAGGTGTGATCTTACCTCAACAGCAGGGGTGGCATGGGTGAGTTCTAACGAGAAATTCTCTGGCACGTGGTTTGATGAGATGGTCACCAAACTGTTGAGGGACTGGTGACTGTTGTGACTCTGCCGGCTGCCCATCTGCCCTCTTTCTAAGGTCGGAGACGAAGACGGAGATGACCTGTGATGAGATCTGATGGGCAGCGTGCCGTTAACGGTAGGCACCAATGTGATGTCCCCTTTGTGGATCTGCCTGGAGGGTCTTTTGGGGTGATGTNGACTGGTGACTGTTGTGACTCTGCCGGCTGCCCATCTGCCCTCTTTCTAAGGTCGGAGATGAAGACGGAGATGACCTGTGATGAGATCTGATGGGCAGCGTGCCGTTAACGGTAGGCACCAATGTGATGTCCCCTTTGTGGATCTGCCTGGAGGGTCTTTTGGGGTGATGCTGGTATGTCGATTCTGCTACCCTGCAGTTGTAGGATCTAGTGTCTTTTTTTTCTCGGTTACACCTAGTTGCAAACAGCACCATAATAACCAACAACACTGCACAAATTGCTCCTAAGGAAATGATTATAATCATGGAGACATCCAAGGGTGCCTGGCTTACTGAGGTCATTGCTGTACTTGTCACCGACTCTGCATATTCAAAGATCACACACTTTAGAAGGACTTTGGTATGCAGCTGAGGATTGCCTTTGTCCTGGATGACAACTGAGAGCTCCCATTCTGTGTCGGGAACAGATTCCATGCTTACGTTGGTATGGATGTCACATGATCGTGGATCAATTACAAAGATATTCTCCTCATTACCTGCTACTATGGAGCAGCTGAGTTCTGCATTCACACCAGAGTCTCTGTCAATTGCCCTAATTCTTGTGACATGAAAGCCGCTTTCAGCCCCTTTGGGGATGGAGATTTCTGCCGTGTTATTGCGCAGTGCAGGCCCTATAACCACAGGGACATTGTCATTTTCATCAATGATGGTGAGCACAACTGTGGTATTGCTTACAAGTTGCTTTGGACTTCCACCATCTCTTGCTTCGACCACAAAAGTGATCTGACTCACCTCCTCATGGTCAAAGATTCTGAGGGCGTAGATGGCTCCATTAGATGGGTCAATGGTTACATATGTAGTTATGGAACTTCCCAGGATAAAACTCTCCAAAATGGTATATGTCACTTGCCCATTTTCTCCAAGATCAGGATCTGTGGCTGTAACGGTGGTGATATATGCCCCGGGTGAGTTATTCTCTGAGATTGCAAATTCATATCGACTTCTCTGGAAGTGGGGTGGATTGTCATTTATATCATTGATTTGAACAGTAAAATGTTTTACTGTAGAGAGACTGGGTGTCCCCTTGTCCTCAGCGATTACAGTCAAACTGTATTCAGATCTTTTTTCTCTATCCAGCGTGGCATTCGTCAGGATTAAATAATTGTTTTCATAAGTCTTCTGAAGTTTAAAGTGACCATGTCCATGAAGCTTACAAACTATTTCTCCATTCAGCCCAGAATCCTTGTCCTGAACCCTGACCAAGGCAACAAATGTGTCAATAGGATCCCCTTCAAAAATATAAGAAATTTCTTCTTTTCCAGGGGACATGAGGTTTATGCTAATTTCAGGTTTATTGTCATTAACATCCACAACCTTAATTATAATTTTGCAATGTGCTGGGATTGAATTTGGACCCAAATCTTGAGCCTGTACATCAATCTCATAGGATTTGGTGATTTCATAATCCACCTGCTTGAAAAGAGTCAAATGTCCTCTTTCTGAATCAATCTTAAAAGTCTCTATAATTTTGGGAGACACATGACTGCTGAAGGAATAGACAATTTTCCCATTAGCGCCCTCATCTGGATCAGTGGCATTCAGATCAAGGAGCAAAGTGCCAACAGGGGAGTTTTCCAAGAGTTGTATTATATAAGACTGCTGCTCAAAAGCAGGGCTGTTGTCATTAGAGTCTGAAATACTGATTTTTAGTATGGATGAGCCAGACCTCTGAGGAACCCCCATGTCGGAGGCGGTGAGCTGAAGCTCATAGCTTGACTTCAGTTCCCGATCCAGCTCTCTGACCACTATGAGTTCTGCATACTTCGCTCCATCAGTCCTGGTTCGAACCTCGATATTAAAAAAATCATTGGCAGAAAGAGAATACGTGTGGAGGGAATTTTCCCCAACATCTGGATCAAATGCACTGTCCAGAGGGATACGGGTCCCCACTGCCGCGCTTTCTGAAATCTCAATAGGTATGAGAGATCTTGAAAACTGGGGCGAATTGTCATTAATATCCAGCACTTCAACTTCAATATGGAAAAGCTGCAGATGCTCAGTGGGCAGAGTGATCACATCAAACTCTATGGAACAGTTCAAGTTTTTCTGGCATAGTTGTTCGCGGTCAATTTTTGCTCCTATGCTGATTTCCCCGTTATCCTCGTTGACCACGAGTAGAGGAGAATTTCCCCGTTGCATGGCTCGGAAGCGAACAGTAGAAGGATTAGGTAGCTTAACTAACACATCAGCCACATCCTCTGATAGTCTTGCAATTACCGATCCAACCCTCTGCTCCTCATAAATCCTGTATTTCAAATTCTTGCCCAGCACATCCAAGTTGAAAGACACCACCAAGAGTGCAAAAACAAACGTAAAGTGCATTTTAGCATTCATTTGGTACATCGGTCAGTTTATGAGATTCCGCTCACAGAGCAAGTTAAAACAGAAAACCAATCCCCTCAACTTCCTTTGGCAACTTAAAGCTAAGCTATATTTGGTACCGGAAACTTGAAACCGTCTCTTAATAACACAGCACAGCAATTAACAGCTCGCAAACTTTTGCTTTATACACACCGTGTCACGCCTTCCAGATATTACCGGCATGGAGTCCAGTCCTTGCATTTGTTTCGCCGTTCGTCCTCTTGGCAGGCAAAAAGAGTGTCACCGCCACGTTTTCCCCCTTGTGTAGTCGGAATCCATCTATTGCAGGGTGCCGGCGGAGTCCGCAATGGATCTTTCCCGAGCGATTCTCTCCCTTTCTCTGCTCGGCTGCAGGCTAAACGCCCGTGATTGCTGACTCCAGTCTAAAATCTGTACAACTTCACTTCAACTCAGACAAAGCTCTCTTGCCCGGCGTGTGTTGAATCGCTTCCAGCCAATCAGCGTCCTTCCAAATCAAAAGCTGATGGAGTCCCCAAAGCGAGGGCTGGGCAGACTGGAGAGGAGGGTGGGAGAAGGAGAGAGACGGGGAGGGGTGGGGGGCGGGAGCTGGGGGCGCGGGAGAGAGCGAGCCTGGGAGAGCAGGGCCGGTGGGGGCTGGGGGAGCAGGATGCGGGAGGCTCCGTGACTGCTCCTGCCTTCCTCCACCCCTCTCCCTTCCTCCTCTGCATCTACTGCATTCACTTTCTCTGAGCGTGCCACTACAAAGGAGAGACAAATTACAGAAGAAAAACTTTAAATCAACTTCTGGTCGCCTTTATTTATTTGGTATTTTAAATTGGCCTGGTTTTCTTAATTGCCCTTTCTTCTTCCGCAAACATGTAATCATCTTGCTTTTCATAGTCCTTAAGTATTGGTTTAACTTAAAATACCTCTAAGTGCATTTTGTTGGTGGAGGAATTTAATAAAATTTGAAAACTTGCTTCTAATTAGGCTTGTTTTCCCGCCTCCTTCCCCTCCCCCTCTGTAAATACTTGGGTCTTTCTCCTTTTGTGAGCACAAGTAGATTTTCTTGTGCTCTGTTTTAAAGAACAGAACTAGTAAAGAGGTTTCATTTTCTGTTTTTCTTTCATCTTTATTCTTTGAAGACAAGAAAAAGGCTATTTTCCACTCTTGATTTCTCTTAATTAGCAAGATTTAAAGGAACACCTTAAGATTCAAAACTAATTAACAATATAGTTCTACCTTATAACACTTCTTGCCTGGAATTTGGCCAAAATTGCCTACGATATTTCTTTGCCCTGTACTTCAAAAAATCCTATTTACCTTTGGTAAAAGACATTTCATGGTTTAGCATGTCAATTTCTTACGGAAAAGGTACTGGAATATCTATACATGGTGAATCTTCACAATGAATACTGGGGGGACATGGACTCAGAAATTTACAAGTCAAATTTTTATAATATATGTATTATTTATGAAAACACTTTTAGGATTTGTATTTTAAAAACCCAAAGCTTGTTTACATTGAAAAATAAGATGCCTGAGCTGAAAATTGCATTTTAAATATCATGGGAGGTTTGTGCTCTATCCAGGTCACAGAAACTGATATGGTATTCTTATTTGAAAATATGATTATTTATGATGTTCTTTCTGCTCTGCAATTCCTTTTAAGTTTATCATCATGGCTCTATTCTTAATGCTTTTTTTCATACCTCTTGCATTATTCCTCAGCTGTCTTCATCCACTTGCATATTTGCTGTTTCACATAATCTCACTGTCACTTTTTTCCCATTTATTTTCTCCCACTCTCTGTTTTGCCCCCCAGAAACATATAAAAAAAAAAGTAATTTTCTGATTTTTCCACTTTGCTTACTCTCAGCAGAGCTCAGCTAAAGTAACTAAGAAGATTCTTTCCAAAAAAGAAAGCAGAGGAGTCTCAGCATGAATTCTCCTTCTTTTTAGGCATTCAAAAGCATTTTATAAGCCATTGTCTTTTTCTCCCCCCTCCAGAAACCAGTGCTGTGTGGCAAATTGTGCAGAATAGAAATGCCTATAATGAATGTATTTAGTACTGGGTCACGCTGATGAACATTCTGCCCCCATGAATAATGCTGTTTTACAAGTTCGTAGCCCTTTCAAATTGCTGATCCCAAACCCTATAGCAAAACTAGGAAAACTACCACAACCGACTGGGACTTTAGAAACCCATAGCCATCTGTCCTAGATCTCTAACAATCTGAGCCAATAATTATATCAATTCAGGCTTTAGTGAACCCCTTTGCAGACACTAAAAGAGCAAAGAAAGGAATTAGTGACTATTCAAAGTTGGGGTGAAAATTCAAAGATAATCTAATTCTATTAGTTCTAGGAGAGTTTTATTTTTGGATTTGGTAAGTCTACTTCCCAATACCCCAAGAGCAATGGTTTTGATTATCTTAATGTAAAAGACATTTTTCCTATGCTTAAAAAGTAAAAATATCTTAAAAGTCTTTCACTGATTTCTGACAGTGAGCTTGAACAGAATTAACTGTTATGAAAAAAAGCTTCAGAAGTAACTTACTGAAATATTTGAAATCGATTAGAAATTAATATAAACTCATAAGAAATGTGTTTCCATGAGTAAATCATTAAAGAACGTTGAATCCTTTCATGCAGGAGGGCTTTTTTCTCTTGTTGTATCATCCTTACCAAACACTGCTTCATTTTCAGCTGGTCAGTCTCTCCCTGAGGAATTATATATATACCTACAAGACAGTATTTTGCTTTTGATTTCTCCTTAGTGTATATTACTGTTTTTTCAAACTTGTTTTCAAAAAGTACAAAATAGAAACTAAATCTTTCCTTCGAACTTTTAATTAGTTCCAGCAATTCAAAATGTCCTTATTTGGTAGCCCTGAATAGAAAATCCTAAAAAAAAACAAATCTGTCCCTCATATCCCTTGCTCTTTATGAAAGGGTTTGTGTCAGGGGAGGAAAACTGATCAACTTCTGTTGTTGTCTAATGATGATTGTATTTAACTTTCTTCTTCTTGAATTTTACAAAGTCATGAAAAAGTGATAGACCCTGAAACAACTTCTTAGATATCCTAGTGATGAAGCAGTGATAGAATGTTCCTTAGTGTCCAAACTCGTGTGACATGGAGGCCTTTGTTGACAAGAAAGAAGAGGGCTTCTTCTCTTGAAGACTGTGGCATTTTAAGTGATGATAGCCACTCCAGTTCCTGGAGGAGAATCTCAGCTACTTCCATCCTCTTGTGCATATTTTATTCACAAATATCCTTTGACCTCATCAGCCTAAGTTGGCTGAAAATTGCTAAACCTAGAGAAAAGATACCAGCTGGCATAGGGTATATATCCAGTCACTTCTACCATGTCACTTCTTGTGATAACTTTTGGCTCTTCTGTCCATGGGATTCTCCAGACAAGAATACTGGAGTGGATAGCCATTTCCTCCTCTAGATCTTCCTGACCCAGGGATCAAACCAGGGTCTCAGGCATTGCAGGAAGATTCTTTACTGTCTGAGCCACCAGGGAAGCCCAGTGAAAACAAAGCTTTATAATTCTAAATCTTTAATGCTTTCTTTCCTACTGAAGGTGCTTCCCTGGTGGCCCAGTGGGTAAAGAGTCTGCCTGCAGTGCGGGAGAGCCATGTTCAACCCCTAGCTTGGGAAGATCCCAAGAGAAGGAAATGGCAAACCACACTAGTATTCTTGCCTGGAGAATTCCATGGACAGAGGAGTCTGGTGGGCTACAGTCCATGGGGTCACAAAGAGACACGACTGAGTGACTGACACTTTCATGTTTCTTTTTTCCTACTGAAGAAGAGAGGAAGGGTAAGACTCAATTGTAAAGCTTGTGTACGTCTCCATTACATCAACGATAGTGACTTTTTTGGTCCTGGAATACAAAATTATAGTCACTAAAATTATATCTTACAAATAGATGTCAATTTGTTTAAATATTTTGGTTATTAATTTGTATTACTACGGGCTCTCACAATATTTTTGCAAATTGGCATACCATGATAACCTTTCTCATGCCATTTGTTGTAAAATGCCCTGTAGGAGGAACTTATATTCTTTCTTGTAACAAACCTAATAGTTACTCTACTATATATCTTGGGAAATGAGGTAAGAGCAAAAGCTTTACCAGCCAGAAGTTGTTAAAGTTAAGAAATCTCAATACTCTGGAACTATTTAAAATGAAAAGCTCGACTTTTTATATGAGCCCAACTCATGTACCAATGCAGGTACCATCAGGTGATAATTGTATAATCTTGAACAGTTTATTTATCTTCTCCCAATCTGGCTAATCCTGTGGGACTAATCATTGTTTGCCATAAAGAATTTGTATAAGAATTTAAAAAACTGTATAGAAGAAACATACAGCAGAGAGAGTAAACACTAAACAAAGGTTAGTTTCCTTTTCTTAGCCTCTGTGTGTCTGTTTTCTTCCTAATATCCATTGGAGGGGTGGAGGAAGGAGTGTGAATTATAACCACAGTCCTTCTTGCTTTTCAAGCTTTTGGTTTAGATACTTATATAATTTTATGCTGGAAAGATGAACCTCTCCCCATTTTTGATTTATGAAGGCCACTTGTGAGCCATAGTTGACAAAGCTAATAGTAATGATCCATGAAGATCTTGAAAACTTGGTGGTTCACTGAAGAAAATTCCATAAGATCCATAAAGCTATTTAAGTATACCTAGACCCTAAAACATAGAAATGTATTTAATACTGCAATACAGGTAAAAGAAGTTCATATAGTTCTCCCTGTATTCCATTTTCTAACCTAGTCAAGAATATACAATATAATATCACTAAACAGCATGAACTCTTTATTGGAACATAGTTATCAACATAAGATCTAGGACTGAGACATGAGAATGGATCCTAAATTATCCTGAGACTTGTAGAATAGAAGTAGATTTTATAAGAATTCTGATCAAAACAATGGGATAAATGCCCATACGAGGACCACACACCTGCAGGCAGAACTGTGCAGGTACCAGGAGGCAGCATCAGTAGAAGTCCTGGAAGAAATGGAGTTCATGAAATGCAGTGACAGGTGCTAGGCCAGTTTTATCTGAGTGAGCAATCAGTATTTGGGATGTCCTGCCAATGGTAGAGTGCCAAGTTCCAGCAGATGACTTAAGGGCTGGCAGCAGGCAATCAACTGAATCCAGAATACCAGGCACACAGGTAAGCTTTTCATTTTAGGACTTCAGGTCTTCTAGGCAGACAGGTTATGAAATCAGTTATTAACATGGAGAGAACAGGATGGGTACAGGGACCTAAAATCCAGTATTCTGGAAATGGTCATTTATCAGGAGCCTAGTCAAGATTTGAAAAAGATCAAAAACTTCGGCTATATGGCAGCAGAGTTGGTTTTAGGATTAATCATCGGGACTATCATAGAGGCTCTTGAATTTCTTTCTCATCAGGACAATATGCTGAGGCAGAAACTAAGCCTACACATTGCATTCCAAAAGTTACTGCTGAGAAGATTCGAGAAACTCTGGGGGACCTCAAGTCCTTCTCTGAGTTGAGTCTGAGTTCTCAGTTTACAGCATCGCTATACCTTGTAAGGTCGAGAGAGCAGCAGCCTGGCATTATCTGGAAGCTTGTTAGAAATGCAGAATTTCAGACAGTACCCCAGACCTACTCAAACAGATTCTGCATTTTAATAAGATCCTAGGCTGATTCCTATGCACATTAAAGATTGAGACACATGCTACAAAGAGTAATCTATTGTCTGGAGTGGTTGAAACCCTAACATAATGGTACTCACATCCTATGTGCTGTGAGATTTTGCTCCTCCAGGGAGTTTAGACAATTGGGACAGTTGGCATATGGTGAAGATTACCACAGAAGGGCTGAGACTTAGATTCCATTAATTCTCAAATGTAAGTAGGAGTGATATAAGAAAACTTCTCTATTTAGCTAAATTCATAGAAAGAAAAGGGAATTGAGCTTCCCTCTGGATTCAGTGTTTTATTATATCAGTTTGCTCCCTGTCCTCATCTATTTAGAAAGTACACTTTTCATTTGGGAGGGGAATACTTTTCAAAAACAGAAATATAATTCTTTTTGAGGAACTACTTCTGAAGACAAAAATGTTTCCAATGTCATTGCATATATGTTTATTTGTACATATGTATGCTTAGGAATTCCCGATTGAGTGTTCTGTATCTGTCAAGTATATATAAATGGCACATTTGCGTTCTGTTTTCTTCATGCAAATAGTCCTTTATTACTCAGTGGTATGGGAAAGCAGATCTTGAGTACACTATTTGTCCTTAACTATTTCTAGCTCAAGATTTAAAGGACATAGAAATTGAAGTGTGACAAAAATTTGTTGCCAATGTTTAAATCTTTTGTGTTCATATTAAAATCCTTTTCACATGTAGTACCTCTGAGTGTTCCCAATAAATATCTAATTCATCTAACCATTTTTTTTTCCAACTAAGAGCATCCTACTATACATAGATTAGTGTCTACTCTTAAGAAAACGTTTCTAAAAGTATAAAGGAAAATTAATATCATTTATAAGTACCGGCACCCACTTAACTAGTAAAAATCAAATCAGTGCTATTTTAGGATATATTAGATTGGGTTAAAGCTTTTTGAAAGGCTTTAATATATTGTTGTTGTTGTTTAGTTGCTAAGTCGTGTCTGACTCTTTGTGACCTCATGTAGCCTGCTCGGCTCCTCTGTCCAAGGGATTTCCCAGAGAAGAACACTAGAGTGGGTTGCATTTCCTTCTCCAGGGGATCTTCCCAACCCAGGGATCGAACCTGTGCCTGCTTCATTGGCAGGCGGATTCTTTACCACTGAGCTATCAGAGGAGCCCATTTTTTAATATAATATGTTAAGCTTAAATAATGTCTATTACTATCAAAGTTATACAGAAAACCCACTATTTGTAAATATGCCTTAGTTGCAACTTCAGTATCCAATTTCTTATTTACTTAGAATTTGTATGAAATTATTTACTTCACAGTTACCATCCACCAGTTGAACCATTTTTAAGAGGAGCAATGTAGGATTTGTAGTGGAGTAAGATCTTTTTTATCAAATTAAGGGATATTGAATTTCATAAGGAAAAGATAAAGTCAAGTTACTGTCAAATAGTAACTTTGTCAAGAATAATTAAAATTTCATATAATAAAGGAAACCAATGATTAATAAATTTAGAACATGCAGCAGATACTTGGCTCTATAGCTGCTCTCTGAAAGTGTAAGTTCTATTCCTTTTTCAACCTATAAAAGAAATGAACAATTTATACATACTTTTTACTTAAGTATGAATGTATGTTAGTTATACAGAAAGTGTTTCAGTTGGAACAAAACTGAGGAAATTTGATAGCCTTCATTGAAAATAATGCCTGTTTCCTGTAAGGCACATAGCAGGCTATCATCTGTGGCAACATGGTGCCTTTTTATTATCATTAGTATTTATTTTGAATTTGGATAGGTTAATTATAATAAATTAGCCAATTATATTCAATATTCTTTATCTTCAGGAATTTAATTTCCAAAGAAGATTCTCATTCAACTAGTAAAGAATTAAAAAAAAAAATCTGCCCTACAGCAGTAAACCATTTTAGAAAATATCTACTCCAAAATATATTAATAATTAGGAGGGCAAATTTAAGAGTGTACATTAAGAATGAGTTACTCATAGAAAGTACTATTCTAAAATAGTCATACCTCACATAGCAGTTATATGTCAAGATTTTAACACAATGAAAATAAAAGTAATATTTGTTAATCACTGTTATGTACCAAGTGGCCTTTATATATATTTCTCATTTAATTATTACTGTAATCTGAATAATAAGTTGTTCATAATTGCTGGAAATATGTGGGATAAAAGTATAAAACCCAGACAAAGTGTCAACAAAAAGGAGTTTATTATGTCAAAACACAAGATATACAGTGATAGGACACTTATTCAGTTCTGTTCAGTTGCTCAGTCGTGTCCGACTCTGCGACCCCATGAATCGCAGCACGCCAGGCATCTCCTGTTCATCACCATCTCCCGGAGTTCGCTCAAAATTACGTCCATAGAGTTGGTGATGCCATCCAGCCATCTCGTCCTCAGTTGCCCCCTTCTCCTCCTTCCCCCAATCCCTCCCAGCATCAGAGTCTTTTCCCATGAGTCAACTCTTCTCATGAGGTGGCCAAAGTACTGGAGTTTCAGCTTCAGCATCATTCCTTCCAAAGAAATCCCAGGGCTGATCTCCTTTAGAATGGACTAGTTGGATCTCCTTGCAGTCCAAGGGACTCTCAAGAGTCTTCTCCAACACCACAGTCCAAAAGCATCAATTCTTCGGTGCTCAGCCTTCTTCACAGTCCAACTCTCACAGCCATATATGACCACTGGAAAAACCATAACCTTGACTAGATGGACCTTTGTTGGCAAAGTAATGTCTCTGCTTTTGAATATACTATCTAGGTTGGTCATAACTTTGCTTCCAAGGAGTAAGCGTCTTTTCATTTCATGGCTGCAGTCACCATCTGCAGTGATTTTGGAGCCCCCCAAAATAAAGTCTGACACTGTTTCCACTGTTTCCCTGTCTATTTCCCATGAAGTAGTGGGACCAGATGCCATGATCATAGTTTTCTGAATGTTGAGCTTTAAGCCAACTTTTTCACCCTCCACTTTCACTTTCATCAAGAGGCTTTCTAGTTCCTCTTCACCTTCTGCCATAAGGGTCGTGTCATCTGCATATCTGAGGTTATTGATATTTCTCCCGGCAATCTTGATTCCAGCTTGTGTTTCTTCCAGTCCAGCATTTCTCATGATGTACTCTGCATATAAGTTAAATAAGCAGGGTGACAATATACAGCCTTGACGTACTCCTTTTCCTATTTGGAACCAGTCTGTCGTTCCATGTCCAGTTCTAACTGTTGCTTCCTGACCTGCATACAGATTTCTCAAGAGGCAGATTAGATGGTCTGGTATTCCCATCTCTTGAAGAATTTTCCACAGTTACGTACCTATAATTCTATGGGAAAAAATGAAAACCTTGAATAAATCCTCTAAATTAGTAAAGGATAAAGAAAAACACACATAATATATTTTTCAGACTATTTCAATGATGGTTCAGTTCAGTTCAGTCACTCAGTCATATCCAACTCCTTGCGACCCCATGAATTTCAGCATACCAGGCCTCTCTGNCATACAGATTTCTCAAGAGGAATTTCTCAGTCACTCAGTCGTGTCCAACTCTTTGCGACCCCATGAACCGCAGCACGCCAGGCCTCCCTGTCCATTACCAACTCGTGGAGTCCACCCAAATCCATGTCCATCGAGTCGATGATGCCATCCAACCATCTCATCCTCTGTCGTCCCCTTTTCTTCCTGCCCTCAATCTTTCCCAGCTGATATCAGGGTCTTTTCCAATGAGTCAGCTCTTCACATCAGGTGGCCAAAGTATTGGAATGTCAGCTTCAACATCAGTCCTTCCAATGAACACCCAGGACTGATCTTTAGGATAGACTGGTTGGATCTCCTTGCAGTCCAAGGAACTCTCAAGAGTCTTCTCCAACACCACAGTTCAAAAGCATCAGTTCTTCAGTGCTCAGCTTTCTTTATAGTCCAGCTCTCACATCCATACATGACGACTGTAAAAACCATAGCCTTGACTAGACAGACCTTTGTCAGCAAAGTAATGTCTCTGCTTTGTAATATGCTGTCTAGGTTGGTCATAACTTTCCTTTCAAGGAATAAGCATCTTTTAATTTCATTGCTGCAATCACCATCTGCTGTGATTTTGTATCATTAGGGTTTCATTTTAAATTTCTGTGTTGTGACTCTAATGTGCTTAAGCACTTTTTTATAAGTATGTTGGCAGTTTGGATATCCTCTTTGATGGAGAACCTGTTCACAACTCTTGTTCATTTTTCTGATGGGGTTGTCTGCCTTTTTCTGATTTGAAAGAGTTCTTAATGGATTCTGGATATAAGCCCTTTATTGATTACTTCCGTTGTGTAATTTCTTCTTCCACTATTAAAGGTGTCTTTCATTGAACAGGATGTTCTTAATTTTAATGTAGCCTAACTTACCAATCTTTTTCTTTAGATTAGTACTTTTAGGGTCATGTTTAAGAACTTTTTTTACAATCTTAAGTTATGAAGATAATCTGTATTATTATCATGTACAAGCTTTATTGTTTTGCCTTTCACATTTAAGTATATAGTCCACCTGAAAATATTTTTGTATGTGATATAATGTAGGGAGTGGTCTTTATATTCATGGATCTCTTTCTAGTCTGTTTTGACTATCTTTGTATCAACATCACTATTTAAATTAGTATAGCTTTCTAAAAATACCTGCTAGAACAAGTCACTCTACCTTCTTCAATAGTGTTTTTGACTATTCTTGGCTCTGTATATATTGCCATATAAGTTATAGAATCAGCTTCACAAAAATTGTCTTGGGATTTTTATTGAGATTGACTTATAGTATGTTTAGAACTTCTGCACCTATGTTTGAGTAAAATTGTCCCTTAATAGACTTTCCTTTTAATGTCCTATGTTTTAATATCTAGTTTATGCTGGCCTCTAAAAATGAGTTGGAGAGTAGTCCTTTTTTATAATTTTTGTTTATTTATGGATGTGCTGGGTCTTCATTGCTGTGTGGGCTTTTCTTTCTCTAGTTGTGGCAAGCAGAAGAGTAGACCTTATTTTTAATTCTGTGGAAGAATTTGTGTTTTATTTCTTCTTGTTTACTGGTGAAATCATCTAAGCTTACAGTTTTCTGTCTATAAAGATTTTATTTATAGATTAAGTTTATAAAATTAATCAAACTTTTTTATTTCCTTGACAGTATTAGTTATTTGGACTTTTGTAGAAATTTCTCCACTTTGTATAAAATTTCAGATTTATTAACATAGAGTTGTTCATAGTAGCCTCTTATCTTTTTCATGTCTACTAGATTTGGATAATGCCCCCTTTTTCATTCCTGCTTTTGCTTATTTGTGATTTCTTTCTTTCTTATCAATTTTGCCAGCATTTAAAATTCTTTCTTAGTTGTTTCAAGGAGCTGCATTTGCCTTTGGTCCTCTTTTTTCTAGTGTCTATTTACTCTTTATTTCCTTTTTTTTCTCCTTGGGTTTATTTTGTTTTTCTTTCCCTAGTTTTCTAAAATAGATACCTTTTTTTCTAAAGTACTTACCTTTTTAATTTTTAATCTTTTTTTTCTAATGTATGCATATAAAGCTTATAACTTTAAGGTCAACAGGGTTAAACTGTATCCCACAGATTTTTATATTGTTGTTTAGTTCAAAGACTTTTTAAATTCTTGTTGTGATTTCTTCTTTGGCTATGGGTATTTTAGAAGTCTATTTCTTTTTCTTTTTAAAAATTTTATTTAAGTATAGTTGTTTACAGTGTTTTGTTAATTTCTGCCATATGGTAGAATGACTCACTTATACACATATATCATTCTCATATTCTTTTCCATTATGGTTTTATCACAGAATATTGAATATAGTTCCCTGAGCTATACAGTAGGGCTTTGTTATTTATCCATTCTATATATAATAGTTTATATCTGCTAATCCCAAACTCCTGATCCATCTCTCCCTCACTCTCCCCCTTGGCAACCAAAAGTCTGTGCTGTGTGTCTGGGAATCTGTTTCTGTTTCATAGATAAGTTCATTTGTGTCATATTTTAGATTCCACGTATAAGTGATGTCATATGACATTTGTTTTTCCCTTTCTGACTTATTTCACTTAGTATGATAGTCTCTAGGTCCATCCATGTTGCTGCAAGTTGCATTATTTCATATATGTATCACATCTTCTTGATGCATAGATATCTGTTTCTTAAATTCTGCATACATAGGGATTTTTAGTTTTCTCTTTGTGATTGTACTATCAGAAAACTTACTTTAAATTACTTTAAAGGTCAGATAAACTGTTTCAACCCTGGGAAATTTATTGTCTTTGCTGTGTGTGCTTTAAAATATCCTGTGGTTGTTAGGTCATGAATTCTATATGTCTATTAGATAACTTGTGCTTATTAAGTTGTTTAGGTCTGTTACTTTACTGATTTGTGTGTATAGACTTGTTTTCTCTGTGCTGACATGGTGTGTCTTTTACTCCTGCCTTTTTGCTTTCAGCCTTCCTGAGTTTTGAATATTTTATATCCATGCCTCGTAAACTTACTATAGTTGAATTTTCTTTTTTTTAAATACAGTCTGATAATCTTCAAGTTTTAACTAAAGCAGTTAATCTACTTAATTTAATGTAATCACTGATATATTTGGATTTAAATCTACTGTTTTATTTTGGGCTTTTAACTTTTCTACCTGATATATGTTTTGCTTCTTTCTTGACTGTTTTGTTCTTCTTTTCCTTTTTCTTTTGACTACATACTGTATTCGATGTTTCCCTTAGTTTTAAAGGTTTACACTGTCTTACTCTTCTTTTGGTTTTCAACCTAAAGATTACAACAGACATCTGTGATTTATCAGAGTCAGTTGTGCTTTTATTTTTTTCCTAGATAGGGCAAGGTCTTTAATATGCTTTAGCTATTGTATGATATATTGCTGTTGTTGTTATGCAGATGTTTTAAATTATCTGTATTTTAAATGCAATACATTATCCTTATGTTTTATGAAAATTCATTTAGACTTACATCTTTACTGTTTTCACTGCTTTTCATTTCTTTCTCCTTGACTTTTCTCTTTGGGTCATTTTCTGTCTGCCCTTCCTTTAGTGCAGATCTGCTGGTGACAGATTTCCTATCTTAGTTTGTCTGAAAATGTCTTTATTTAAACTTCATTCTTGAAGGCTGCTTTTGCAATGTATACAAGTCTAGACAGGCAGTTACTTTTTCCTTTGCTCTTTTGGAAATACTATTTGTTGTTTTCTGATTTCCATTGTTTCTGTTGAAAAGTAAGCCTTGAATCAAATAGTTGCTTCTTTGTTGCATATACATTTTTTTTTCCTATCTTCTTTTTAGATTTTCTCTTGCCTTTAGTTTTTAGCAGCTGTCTCTAGGTATGGTATAGACTTCTTTTTTATTGGACTGGCCAAAAAGTTCACTCGGGCTTTTCCTATAACATCAGATGGAAGGACCCAAATGAACTTTTTGGCCAACCCAATGTTTATCTTTCCTAGAGGTTGAAGATTTTATGCAGTCAGTAGGTTGATATCTTTAATTGGTTTTAAAAGATGTTCTGCTATTATTTCTTTGGTATTTCTCCTATAGGATCTCTCTTTTCTCCTAGTAGTCTTTTTGCATATGGTAGATCTTTTTATTGTGTCCTTTTTATCTTCTTTATTGAATTTTTGTAGAAAAAAATGTGTTTTGTTTTCTCTGCTTGATTCTTTATATTTTCTTCTGACTTATTCCAGTCCACTAGTTAAACTATGTCTTTCCTTGTGTTTCAGCATGGTTACTTTAAGTCTGTTCTGAAAGTCACAATATCTGGTGTCATTGAGGGTTTCTGTTGTTTTTACTGGTTTCCATTTACATTGTCTTGTCTCTTTTTGTGCTTAGTTACCTTTTATTGTATGTGAGCAAAGTATTTTTTAAAGTTATTTGTAAAAATATTTTGAAACCTAAGATGGTATTACTTTCCTCCAGTGTTTTCATTGTTTTCTGCCAGGTTCTAGGACACTAGCAATCTGAGATTACTTGAATCCAATTTTAGGGATTACATTTTTTTTCTGAACCATTCAGACAACTTGAAGCTAGCCTGCAGTATCTGCAATGACTATAGTAATTTCAATTTACAAACCTTAGGGGTCCCAGCATCAGGCATGCATGGAGTCCACACTCAACACCCAACTACAGCTCACACCCTTGCCTGGGTCTGGACTAGTATTCTTACCCCAGGGCTTGGCAAATTTTCTATAAAGGACTGTAGCCTAAATACTTGAGGCTTTATGGAATGTGGAAGCTGTTGCAACTATCAGTGCTACCGTTATTCTGCAGAAGAGCCATAGACAATGCATGAATTAATGAGCAGAAAAGTATTTCAGTAAAGCTTTATTTACAAAATCTGACATTAGGATACATTTGGCCAAAGGGCCATGTTTTGCTGACTCCTGCTGTAGTCTGTCAGAAGCTCTGTTCAGACTCTCATCTGCCTCTTCTTAAATATAAAGTAGCCCTGAATACTGGGCCAACCTCTCTTTGGTCTGCCTTGTTAACTCTTCAAGAATCTGTTAGGTTTTTATGTTTGGTGTAGTTGTTCTCAGCAGGAGGTTTAATTGTCATTATCAGAGGCTAAAGTTCAGAGGCTAAAGTTACATGCAAAGTAACCAATTAAAACAATGAGATTATTCCCCCTCTGATCTCAAGAAGGAAGTTTCTTGAGTTGTTCTTAGAGAATATCTCTCACTAACACCCTATAATATATAAATGATATTTTAAAAAAAGTAAAACTGAGTTTTAGGACCTGTTTTGTATAGTCTTCCTATAGAGTAGTGTTGTCCCTCAGAACTTTATTTGATGATAGAGATGCTCTATTTCTGCACTTTTCCTTGTGGTAGTCACTAACCACCTGTGGCAATTGAACTTTTGAAATCTGGCTCTGGTGATTGCAGAGCTAAATTTTTACTTCTATTTAATTAAAAAAAGTTTTATTGGAGTATACTTGATTTACAATGTTGTATTAGTTTCAAGTGTACAGTGAAGTGAATCAGTTATACATATTTCCACTCTTTTTAAAGATTTTTTTTTTCCCCATATAGGCCATCACAGAGTAGAGTTCCCTGTGCTGTAGTTATTAGTTATATATAGTAGTATGCACACATGTCATATACACATATGTCAATTCCAATCTCCCAATTTATCCCTCCCCCACATCCCATTTAACTAAAGTTAATTAAAATTTAAATAGCCATGTGTGGATATTTAATTTGCAGGATATTTGGTTTTGCAGGAGATAGCTTAGATTAATAGAAGAATCTCATATCATTATAAAGATTAGGATTGATACATATATACTACCATGTGTAAAACAGCTAGTGGGGAAGTTGCTTTATAGCACAAGGAGCTTAGTTTGGAGCTCTGTGATAACGTAGAGGGGTAGAAGAGCAGAGGGGGGAGGGAGGTTCAAGAGGAACGGGAATATATGTATACATATAGCTGATTCACTTCATTGTACAGCAGAAAAAACTAATACAACATTGTAAAACAACTACACCTTAGTCAAAAAAGAGAACCTCATCCCAGTACACGGTGTGTTCTTACGTTCCCACCCACCTACATACCCATTTTCCAGTGCTCTGGCAAGAAATACTTAGTCTGAATGTGTTTGATGGATATGGTATCTCATTAAATATTTTAGGTCTCATAGGATGCTTCCACTTATTCCCACTTTTCACCAGGTGTGATGGAAATATTACACTTGTTATCCTAACTGGGCCAAGTAAAACTGATGGAGTCACTCCATTTACCTTTAACACGTATTTTTCTTGGCAGGGCAAGGGGCGTCTTCGTCGAGGAAACTACCCGTGTCCGTCCTCTCCTGCTGTGGTTCGGGTGCCTTCCATGTCTGATGTCACGGAGGAGACCTTGACTAGTGAGTCGGCCCTGGAGGCTGGCATCACAGAGCAGCAGCAGGCAGCCATGCAGCAGGAGGAGAGAGTCCTGACCGAGCAAATTGAGAATCTGCAGAAAGAGAAGTGAGTCGCTGGAAGGAGAGCGAGCAGCTGTGACCTGTTTCCATTTCCTTCCTCCCGTCCTCTGTTCATTCTTCCTTATGTGAGTCAGACTCTACGTCAGGGTACAGGGGATGTGGAGATGACAAGGACATGCTGTCTGTACTCAGGTAGCAGTGTGAAAGTTCTCACCTCAGGGAAGGATGCTTGTGAGCTAGGAGACCTGAAGCTGCTACAGTGGAGATTCTCAAAAGGCTGACTGGACAGGGTGTCAGTCTTAGCCCAGATTCCTAACAGGTCACCAGTCTTGGTGACAAATTTTTCTCTTAAAGGAGGAATAAAGATTCTCAGGCTAAGATGATTCAGAACTCCATAAAGGAACATTATTATCTGAAGATCAGTATAACCATGGGGTCAGCAACTGGATGGTCAGGGTAAGGCAGCAACTCTTGGAGCTGCTGGGACACCAGGTAGGGAAATTGGTTACAGGTTGGGAGAGAGGCAAATAACCTCTGCCATCCCTGGAGCAAGGATGGTAACACTACTTCTTGGGTATAATGTGAACATCCTGTGGTTCTCTCTGAAGGTACTGTGTAGTGGTTGTCAGTGATGACTCAAGTTCTAAGGGGATTTTTGTTTGTAAGTTCCAGGATCCCAGGTCTGAGAGCTTGATTCATGAGAGATTATGAGTCTTTTGAAGTACTTTTTGCTTGTCAGGATTGCTTCTAGAATTTGGACAAGCTGAAAAAGCAGCTAGGGCTCAACTGTGCTGAACATGATAAGGTAAAAATGGTCTACTTTGATGAGCAGCTAGCTGTTGATACAAAAATGATCTGAAAAGAGGAGCTAATTCAGCTTTGATGAAAATGGCATTGGAAGTATTGAAGGATGAATAGGAATTTGCCAGGAAGGTGAAAGTCCCAGAGAAAGGAAAATGTATGTATGTATAGTCTCAGAGATGTGACTGTGCATTGCTGATGACAGTTGTCATTGCAGCAGTGAGTTGTTGGCGAGACTATCTTTGCAAAGATTGTCCATGAATCTCAGCCAGGTATTGGAGGTGTTAAAGGATGAACAGCTTAAAGCTGGGTAGAGTGGAAGAGAAGCTAAGAGGGCTCTGAAAAGGAGGAGAATTGATGAAAATGGAGTTACACTTGGAAGGATAAGGAGGCAGTGGACAGAGTGGAGGAGTGGATTGACAAACTCCAGGGTCTGCCCACTGGGGAAAATTGCCTACATAGAGTGGAGAAAAGGTTATTAGGAATTGCAGATGTAAAGGAACTTTGGTGTTAGGGTATTGACATGAGCTTTTAACAAAGATATTGATTAAAATGAATCAGAGTGGTGTCAGGCAGTAGTGAGAAAGTAAGATTAGGAGCCAGGTACTGAAGACTTCACGGAATAAGGAGGCATGGCTGAGAGGAGGTGAGTGATTGATAAGAAGGAATAGAGAATAGTAGTCTTAAGTGGAGATGGCAAAGGTTTAAAAGGACAGAAAAGCTCAGTCTGTTTTATTTCATTTAGGAGATCTAGAGGTCTCTCCTTGGCCAAAGAAGGTAGAGGATATAGTGTGTAGCAGCTAATAAAATTTTGTAGAAAATAGTTTAAGAGCTGGAAGGAATCCTAGAGACCATCTAGTTTAGTCTCTTTGTTTTTGTGGATAAGAAAGTTAAGGTCCATAAAGAGGAAAGTACTTTCCTGATGTATTATGAATGAGTTTAGAGTGAGTTTAGAATCCCAATCTCCTGATTAGCAGCCCAGAGTTCATTTTATCAAAGGATCTTACAGGTTTAGCATCTTCCTCTGCCTCACCCTTAGCCCCATTATAGGTCCCAGCCTTTGCTGTCTTTAACCTTCACTGTGACTGTGACTTGTTGTTCAGTCGCTAAGTCACGTTCAGCTCTTTGCGACCCCATGGACTGCAGCAAGCCAGGCTTCCCTATCCTTCACTATCTCCCTTAGTTTGCTCAAACATATTTCCATTGAGTCAGTGATGCCATCCAACCATCCCATCCTCTGTCATCCCCTTCTCCTTCTGCCTTCAATCTTTCCCAGCATCAGGGTCTTTTCCAATGAGTTGGCTCTTCCCATCAGGTATACAGGTCCTTATCAGCACCCTGGAAGGGAACAGTAAGAAATGGGACTGTTTTTGCTACCTAAATTCCTGACACTCACAGAAGGTCTGCTTTCCTGTTGGCTTCCTTCTATTTCTTATCAAATGTTAATGATTTCTTGATTGTATCTTACAGGGAAGAACTAACATTTGAGATGCTTGTCCTGGAACCACGTGCCTCTGATGATGAAACCCTTGAGTCTGAGGCCTCCATAGGGACTGCTGATAGCTCAGAAAATTTGAATATTGAGTCTGAAGGTGCCATCTCTGAGAAATCAGGTAAATGAACATGCTAGACCAAAGACTCCAGATTTGATTTGCAGAGGAGGAATAAGGATTCCCAGGCAAAGACAGTCTCTTTGAAGAAGGCCTTTGACCTTACATGAAAAGATGACAAAGTCCTAAGGAGCTGAAATATACCAGTCCTCCTGAGACTTCTGTATAAATTGTTCATCAGACCAAGCCTTCAGTGTAACATAGGTCTTTTGTAATGTAGTGTTTGTTTCCTTGTATTTACCACAGAGGAAAGCAAGCAGTCATAGCTCATGTTGTCTTACTGACTCATGACCTGTTTTCTAAGGGTAGGTAGTGGAAGCCGTGCCCTGCTATGAGATGGGACTGGACCCAAGGCTCCATGAGATGTGTATTTACTACATATTCTGGCAGTGATTTAAATGATGGGGATGGTTGTAGGCCTCTTCTAATGGCATGGTCCCACTCCAGCTTCCTCAGGGTTAATTCTGAAACTGTATGGATGGTGTAGAGATGGGTGGTTAGGTCTTCTTGAGTTGTGACTGTGCCCAAAGCAGGTCACCCTGGACCCTCCAAATCTTAGCCCACCTACTTTCACATGTGAGCAGTGACACCTCTTCATCACACAATGATTTGCTTCAGAGAGAACTGTCATTTACAGCTTTGGTCTCTTTCTTGCATTAGAGAGAAGCTTAGCCCTTATCTCTGCGAAGGCAGCTGGCAAGTCTGAACCCTCAAGCAAGTTGCGGAAGCAGCTCAAAAAGCAGCAAGACTCACTGGATTCAGTGGACTCTTCAGTCTCTTCTTTATGTTCATCTGGCACTGCATCTTCTCATGGGACCAGAAGACGATTTCAGATTTATTCCAAATCTCCTTTCTACCGAGCTTCCTCAGCTGGTGAGGCCCTCGGGATGGAAGGGCCATCGGGCCAGACCAAATCCCTAGAAGACAAGCCTCAGTTCATCAGCAGAGGAACCTTCAACCCTGAAAAGGGCAAACAAAAATTAAAGAATGTGAAAAACTCACCTCAGAAAACCAAAGAGACCCCAGAGGGGATAGTTGTGTCTGGACGCAGGAAAACTGTGGACCCAGACTGCAGCTCGGCCCAACAGCTAGCTCTCTTTGGGAATAATGAGTTTATGGTCTGAACTGGCAGATGTGTGTCCCTTATGGCTACAGAGTGGTAAACACATCTCATCTTGGGGCTTCATCACCTGGTCCACAGTATCCATCCTGATTGTGGTCCTGCCTCTTGCCCGAGCATACAACCAAGACCTTGTGTGCTGAGTCCCGGGTGGGCCTCCTGCCGAAGCGGAAGGTCTTCTTTGAAGCCTGCCAGGGATGGTACCAGCTGTGCCTTGGCTGCTGTATCCAGCTAGAGATTTTGCTGAACAGAGCACCCAGGGCCTTGGGATTTGGGTCAGTTGTGGAGGTCTTTGTAGTTGCCTCTCCTCCTTCCCTTTTTCCCTTCCCAGAGGTGAGTGTGGAACTAGGGGGACACTGTGGGCTAGAGGGACCCACTGATTTCTAACATTTGAAGAAAACATATAAACCTTTCTTAACCATGAGAGCAAAATCCTTTGGGTTTATTTTGGGATAGTTAGGAGCTGGTATAGAATATAATTTTCTTCCAAGGATTTGTAAGCAAAAAGCCTAAGCCCTCTATTTTAAGATTTTTGAGAAACACTCCATGTTATATTCTAGGGAAAGTTAAAAAAAAAGCAGTTGTCTCCATCAAGCCATCAGAGCATGTTTGAGATCTCTGTGGTTATCCAACGAAGAAGAGAAGACCTGTTTTGTTTTCAACGATGTTTGATGTCATAATAATCAATGCCGGTTTAACCCCTGATTAGTTCCTGCCAAATGTATTGCATGGGCCGAAGTTTCAATAGCCATACTGTTCTTATATCCCCTGATCCTAGAATCAGGTTCCTTTAATATTTTTTAAATGTCCCAGAGACATGGTGATCCCTAAACAGGAGGGTTTCATTCTAATTTACCCAGGCCTTTCTCTTTGTATAGATTAAACTGAAGACCATATATGAACCTGTTTATCTACTGGTGGATTTCCACCACGAGCTCACACAAATGATGTGACCGCTTAATCACTTCTCCCCAAGCATTCACACATAGCACTGCATGAATAAACATTACAGAAAGCTGCCAAAAAAGAAAAAAAGATAAGTTTTTAATATGACCCATCTAGCTTTTATCTTTTTTTCCCTCAGACCATCAGTATTAAATAGATTTTTAAAAAAAATCAAGGACTACTTGAAGCTATTTTTGTTAATATTCTGGTTACTGAAGTTTACTGTAAATATATATATGTATAGTGTGCATATTTCTTTTTAACTTTATGCTTCCTTCCTCCCCATAGAATTTCTTCCCACAGATTAAGGGCCATTGGATGTGGTGGTGAGAGCCAGACATCCCTGGGTTGAGGGAAAAGTCAAACCATTTTTCTCACCACTGGGTGTCTCCATGTACCTGAGTTATAAAAGCATTTTAAGCTTCTTAGTGTCTGTGGGATTAGAAGTCTGTTTTTGCTATGTATAATATATGGGAAATGAAACATGATACCCTTTCTTGAGATAAGTATGTGAAAATGTTTCTCTTTTAAAGTTACTAAATGCATCTTGTCTAACTACCACATGCACTGTTCAAAAAAAGAGCCTTTACCATCTGTAACCTGAATTTTGGTTATTCTTCCTTTTCATACTTCTTTGAGATGAAGTTATAGAAACCTGAGGACTTTCATTAATAAGGCAGAGTCTCTCCTGTTACACAACAATGAACCTCATGCCACTGCCTCTGTGGCTGCTGTTGAGCTCCAGAGGCCAGACACAAATATCATCCCAAGTGGCAGCTCCAGGTAACGAGCGGCTTTCCTCTCCCTGGTGGGGTTCAGAAATGCCTCGGGAAAAGGAGTCTTTGTCAATTTCCAGAATGATGATGGTTAGTAACTAAACATGTTCGATTTTATAGCCTGCAGACATCTGTCACTTTGTTCATGCTGCCTTGAGGAGTAATAAAGGTAAATAAGGTCTTTAAAAATCTGAATTTCAGATAATCTTCTAGAGCAGAACCCAGCCCCTCAGCATGGTTGTGTCTGCATGGGTACCCCAGTCCCTGTGCCAGGCGCAGTCTCTCCCATTATTCTTGGGAAGGTGGTTTTCAGCCAGTGTTGAGTACTCCTTTCCACTTGTTCCAGGACATTGGTTAAATACCATACAAAAAAAGCGAGTACCCCTGTTGAGTAGTTTTCTTTGGCCTAGAGGAATGGCCTGGGAAACACATCTTGGCAGACGGTCTCCCTTCTAAAAGGCCAGACACAAATATCATCCCAAGTGGCAGCTCCAGGTAACGAGCGGCTTTCCTCTCCCTGGTGGGGTTCAGAAATGCCTCGGGAAAAGGAGTCTTTGTCAATTTCCAGAATGATGATGGTTAGTAACTAAACATGTTCGATTTTATAGCCTGCAGACATCTGTCACTTTGTTCATGCTGCCTTGAGGAGTAATAAAGGTAAATAAGGTCTTTAAAAATCTGAATTTCAGATAATCTTCTGGAGCAGAACCCAGCCCCTCAGCATGGTTGTGTCTGCATGGGTACCCCAGTCCCTGTGCCAGGCGCAGTCTCTCCCATTATTCTTGGGAAGGTGGTTTTCAGCCAGTGTTGAGTACTCCTTTCCACTTGTTCCAGGACATTGGTTAAATACCATACAAAAAAAGCGAGTACCCCTGTTGAGTAGTTTTCTTTGGCCTAGAGGAATGGCCTGGGAAACACATCTTGGCAGACGGTCTCCCTTCTAAATCTGTGGAGTTTTTGTTTTGTTGCTGTTGTTTTGCAAAACAAGTTTTTGGCAGTTTAAAAAAAAAAAAACTACTCATATAGGTCACTTTATAGGAACCAGGTGATGGATGTTAAGAGACTTTATAATTTTTTCTCAGGGACCTAAAACCTGAATTTGGATAACATTAAATAAATATTTGTTTTTCAGTTGCTAGATTTGTGGATTTCTAGTCATTTAACAAGCTGTCAGAATGGAGGGGTGGGGAAAGGGAGCTGCATGGAATGCTAAGAATGGAGAGCAAAGGCGGGACTCTCCCTTTGAAGGAAAGCATGCTGCTGTTCTCTAGAATAATGGGTATTGTTGGCCTGAAAAAGATGAAGCCATAACACTTAACAACTGTCAGAACCAAGTGCTGTCTCTCCTCTCCTCTGATCTTAACTGGTCATCTCTGCGGTTCATGTTATGTTACCACAGCTGATGGTGCATTACAGTTACTTAGAATTAAGATAGTTAATATCTCGGTGTCAGATGTGTGTTT
Organism: Oreotragus oreotragus; assembly: GCA_006410675.1. Taxonomy (NCBI): domain Eukaryota; kingdom Metazoa; phylum Chordata; class Mammalia; order Artiodactyla; family Bovidae; genus Oreotragus; species Oreotragus oreotragus. Next base: position 222,997 of record SJYX01014648.1, read on the forward strand.
TCTATTTGCTTCTCCTTTGCTCATTTTCTTTGATCTCAAATGCCTCAGAAGAAGCCCATATGTGGCAGCATAGAGGCAGCCCCTCATTTGGAGCCCATACTCCAAAATGCAGAGCATTCTCTTCTTACCACACGTTCCCAGCCCCAGATACAGCCTAGAGTTTTAATTCTCCCCATTAAAGCCAACGTATCCCTTATCATGGAAAATGTAATGGAAGCAGAGAAGTTTAATTGTAGGGTCAAAATATGTATACACAAAATTAAGTAAATACAGAAAGGATTCAGGAAGGTGACTTGCTTCATTTGTAATGCACTGTGTACTTCCTGCCATTTTAATTATTTTGCCATTCTGGGTTTCTGCGAATACAAAGGAGGTAACAGCCCAATATGAGCCTTGTGGAGGCAGAGGGACCTGATATTCAAGGGGTGGGATATAAGAGCCCTCCCTTCTCATAGGAGTTAGTGGAGACTTCTGTCTTCCATCACAGTAAGGTTGTTTTCACTGTCAAAGATGGAGGGTCCCAGAAGCATGCAGAAAACGAGTCCAACAAGGTTCTGCAGGCCCACTTCAGTGCCTGTGGGCCACATTTTTCTTTTTTAAACTGTAACTAAGGAATGTGTACCTTTCACAAGCGCTTTGGTGAACAAGAGAGAAAATATTCTCAGGATGTGTTCAAAGCTCAGAGAGTTCTAATTTTAAAAAGAAACACTCCAGCTGGCTTTCCTCATTCTCCTCTCTCTCATTTTTCCCCCTCGTGGGAAAAGCATCATTCTGTGCTGACAGATATGTTTGTCTACCCATAATTCTGTGACAGTTGGCATTGTCCCCCACTACCATGCTAGCCTTGGTAGTAAAGTTCCTTGGTGTTTGTGGGAGTCTTTCTCGGGGCTTCCCTGATGGATCACATGGTAAAGAATCTGCCTGCAATGTGGGAAACCTGGGTTGGGAAGATGCCCTGGAGAAGGGAATGGCAACTCACCCCAGTATTCTTGCCTGGAGAATTCTACGGACAGAGGCTACAGTCCATGAGGTCTCAAAAAGAGTCAGACACAACTGAGTGACTAACACTTTCACTTTTCTATCTTTCTATGCCCTTAAAATACTGTTACCCACTTTTCTCTGGAACTGCTCCCACATCTTATCTGGTGGTAAAGGGCAAAATAGTGACGATGGAGGTGGGTCTATTAGGTCTTGTTGGTCTCTTGGTTGAAACTGTTGTTAAAAAAGCCCCACCCAGGAGTCCACCACCTTTCCATCCATACTGAATGTCTATTTATCATCCCTCTTAGGTCATGTAAAAGTTGCACCTTTGGAACCAAGTAATTGTATTTACTAAGGGAAAGGTGTGGACTACAGATAAGTATTATATTCATGGATTTAAAGTAATTTATATAAATACACTGAGTGTAAGTTTATAAAAGACTATCTATTGTAAAAGGACATAGCCTGTGAAATATAGTATCATTTTACTGTTTAACAGAATAATTCTATACAAAGAATGATTTGTCTCACCCACAGAACTGATTACATTCCTGATGCAATCAACAGGCACTTTGTGATTTCCTTTTTTATTTTTTTTTGGCAGGGGGTGGGGCTGGGGCCATCAGTTGTATAAAGTGCAGTTTGTGCCACTCTAAATATGCACTGTATGGCTACACAAGAGCAGCTTGATGGGCAGGCTCATTAAAGAACAAAGCTTCCAGAAGCAGCAATATGTGTGGTTTGTTTTCTGACCATCTTGGCTCCCACCCCAACTCAGTCCAGCCTGAACCCAAGGAACAGCAATGATTTTTGATAAAGTGCTCATTTTTTTAAAGCAAAGGGCTGAGCCCCAAATTGATAAAGTACAAAGATGGTAATTATTGGGAACTTAATATAGCTCAAGTGAAGGTGAGAGTTCAAGTTGTGAGTTTTCCATAAGGGATGCTAAGCTGGGAAGAAAATAAATCTACCTTGCGGATCCTCACCAAAAAGGCACAGCTGCTGGTAGAGGGCCCTGGTGTGTCCTTTTTCGCTCTGCCCCTGCACTTGCATGACTTTGGCGAGGTCATCTGCCTTCAGTCTGGAACATGTGTCCCTCCCTCAGGTTTTCTCTGGTTAACTCCTACTGACTCTGAGGTCATAGTGTAAAAGGCATTTCTACTTGGAAATTCCCTCTTCCCTATTGAACTGGCTTAGATGTCTTGTGTTCTCAACAGGTTCCAGTGTTTGTGACATCAAAAAGCTGACATTAGTTTCCCAAGGCAAGAAAGGAACCTGTCTTCCTGACTTAGATCCTCAGCACCTGACAAAAGGTGCCCACACTTACATTTTGGATGAGAGAGTTGAATGTGATCGGGGTTCTCAAATACCAAACCAAATCTAAAGTGGAATCGAAAAAAAAAATTGTGGTCAGTTTTTCCCTAATGTCAAATTTATTCCATTTAAAAATTCTGAGATCATCCTTTCCATTTTTTACATTGTTTTACACATACAGTTTGCATTGTCTACATGACAACACAATAAGAATAGTGGATTGTTTAAGGTTTTCTCAATTGGCTACATTGGAGAAGGCAATGGCAACCCACTCTAGTACTGTTGCCTGGAAAATCCCATGGACGGAGGAGCCTAGTAGGCTGCAATCCATGGGGTCGCGAAGAGTTGGACACGACTGAAGTGACTTAGCAGCAGTGGCAGCAATTGGCTAAATAAAACCTAGTAATGCCATTTTTTTTTTTTTTTTGGACTTCCCTGGTGGCTCAGACGGTAAAGCGTCTGTCTACGATGCGGGAGACCCGGGTTCGATCCCTGGGTTGGGAAGATCCCTTGGAGAAGGAAATGGCAATCCACTCCCATACTATTGCCTGGAAAATCCCATGGACAGAGGAGCCTGGTAGGCTACAGTCCATGGGGTCGCAAAGAGTCGGACACGACTGAGTGACTTCACGTTCACGTTCAATGCCATTTTTGAAAGTTCCCCATGTGATAACTAAACCTACAAACCTTTCTGATTATGAAGAAAGAGCAGAAAGTTGTAAGGAGACACAGATCAGAGTTCTTGCTTGTTAAAAAAATTGTTCTTTCTCCTATATTGGGTAACAGTACAGTGTCTTAGAGCCAGGGACATAACCATGAACATTGATGAGACACCTGTAACATCTATTGGATCTTGTGAGACATCTCAGACTCTAACAAGCATGTCACTTCCCAGTTCTGTGGGGCCATTTATCCCTCATTTGACAAGTGTTAACTGACCACTCTAGTTGTTTGGGGTATGCTGGTGACCAAAGCCCTTGCACCTGATGGAGCTTGCATCCTAGTGAGGAAAACCAGTGGTGTCCACCAGATGGACATCCACAATATCTGGGTCATCCACAATATCTGGGTCCCACTTCAGGTTTTATTAATCTGAATGGTTGCTTCTTGGCAACTTGTGAGTCTTTCTCTGCCCTTCCTATATCTAAATACTCCCTTAAGGGTAGAGATAGAGTGTCTCACTGGAGAAGGCAATGGCACCCCCACTCCAATACTCTTGCCTGGAAAATCCCACGGATGGAGGAGCCTGGTTGGCTGCAGTCCATGGGGTCACTAAGAGTTGGACATGACTGAGCGACTTCACTTTCGCTTTTCACTTTCATGCATTGGAGAAGCAAACGGCAACCCACTCCAATATTCTTGCCTGAAGAATCCCAGGGACGGGGGAGCCTGGTGGGCTGCCGTCTATGGGGTCGCACAGAGTTGGACACAACTAAAATGACTTAGCAACAGCAGCAGCAGCAGAGTGTCTCACAAATCTGAAAACTGCAGTTGAAAAGAAAGGCCCAGATAGGCCCACAGAGTCTACCTCTGTGTGCTTCATAATCAAAGACGTTTCTGGCACCGAGGGCAGAGAAGAATTTCCATAGTATCCCTTCCCCTAGCACTGGCCCTAAACCCATTAGGGTAGAGCTGTTACCCCATCTGAGTTTCAGTAGGGCCAATTTACAGCAAAATGTTGAGTAAATCCTAAGATCAACTGGGAGCTGTACTGTATTAGGATTACAGAAGCCACTCAGTGTATTTCAGATGGGAAGGACTTTAGAGAGGAACTAGGGGCTTAATGTAAACATTGGAAGAAGTGGGGAAGCAGGTCAGAGAAAACTCCCACTGAAGGTCAAGAAACCCAGCAGATCTGAACCAAAAGTTCTCAAGAGTTTGCCTAGAAACTCCTGCAGCTCTAAAGAAGGTTGCTATGAAATTGTGTTCCCACACATTTGGCTGTGACTGTGTCCAGAAATTAATGGCTTCTCATTTACAAATCTCACGTGAGTGCCTGTCTTCTACTAGCAAACCACAGGGGAAGGGGATCCTGAAAAATGTACTTACTGGCGTCTCTGCAGTAAAGACAAGACCTTAGGAAGGGCCATGGGGCAGGGTGAGGGGGTAGATGCTGGGTTGGCTGCAGATAATTAAGTTTATGTACAACACCACACTTATGGCAGAAAGCAAAGAAGAACTAAAGAGCCTCTTGATGAAAGTGAAAGAGGAGAGTGAAAAAGTTGGCTTAAAAGTCAACATTCAGAAAACCAGTATTGGGGCCGGTCCTAAGATGGCAGAGGAATAGGACAGGAAGACCACTTTCTCCCCCACAAATTCAGTTCATCGAAAGATCATTTGAACTCTGAGCAAATACCACAAAACAACTTCTGAACGCTGGCAGAGGACACCAGGCACCCAGAAAGGCAGCCCATTGTCTTAGAAAGGAGGTAGGACAAAATATAAAAGATAAAAAGAGACAAAAGGGTTAGAAATAGAGACCCATCCCAGGGAGGGAGTTAGAGAAGTTTCTAAACACGAGGAAACCCTCTTACCAGGTGGGTCTGTGGGGAGTTTTGGAATCTCAGAGGGCAACATAACCAGGAGGAAAAAAAAGAAAAAAAAAACCCGCAGATTACACGCCTAACTGCGACTCCCAGTGGAGAAGTAGCCCAAATGCTCGTGTCCACCACCAGCAAGCCAGGGCTGAACAGGGAAGCGTGGGCTGCATTGCTTAGGGTAAGCAATCGCCCTGAGGGCAATCTGAGGGAGCTAACGTGAGATAGCAACCCAAACCACGGGATAGCCAGAGATTTAAAAAAGAACTTTCCTGTAAAAATCTCTAACCTAAGCCACTGCCGGGCCACTCATAGAACAGAGAACTGAGCGAATACCAGAGGAGAGCTAGCTGACAGCGGACTGGCCCATCCCTCGCTGGAGGCAGGGAGGCAGGTGGGTGACAGCCAGAGCCAAAGGCAAGGGGCAAACTCGGCCCCAGAGACGGCATCCTCTACCAAACTGCCAGCAGGCCCCCCATTGCTAACCAAGTCTTCCTGGGATCCTGGACGGTTGACATCCACCAGGAGGGTTGCAACCAGAGATCATCTCCCCAGAGGAGACACACAGCACACCTGAGACGACACTCCTGCTGCGCACCCAGGAAACCTAGTGGCTGGGACGGGAGGTGATAAGACGCACCGCCCACCTGGGGAGTGTGCCCTCGCCAAGCACCTGGTCGCCTGAGCTGCTCGGAAGCTCAGGAAGGGCACAAAACAGGCCCAACCTAGTCTGTGCCTCTGTGGAGTACCCAAGAACCCGAACCTGAGCAGCTTAGACTTGGGAAGTGCATGCAACCCAGGGCCCACCTTAGACAGTTCCCCTGCAGAGCAACCTGGAGCCTGAGCAGTGTAGACCGGAAAAGCACACACGTCATGAGTGGGGGCAAACCCAGTGTGGTCCAGACACTGTGAGCACACCCAAAACACGCCAGTGATATTTGTTGGCAATGTTCCTCCCTCCCCACAGCACAATTGGACAAGTGAGCCTAAATTAAAATGACCACCTTCGCCCTCTTGTGTCAGGGTGGAAGTTAGATACTTAAGAGACTTGCAAACAGAGGAAGCCAAAATAAAAAAAGAGGAAACCGCTTTGGAAGTGACAGGTGCAACAGATTAAAACCTTGTAGTCAGCACTGGCTACATTGGAAGGGACCTATAGTATATAGACCTACAGACCTTGAGAAGTATAAGCTGGATCAAGGAACTATCTGAAACTGAGCTGACTCCACACTGCCCTCAATAGCTCCTGAGAAATTACTAGATATATTTTACTATTATCATTTTTAAATTTTTTTAATTAAAAAATTTTAAGTTCTTTATAACTCCTTTAGTTTTCATTTTAAAAATCTACTATTACCTTGCAAAAAAGGCCCTATTTTTAAAGCAAACTTCATATTTTTAAAAATAACTTGCAACTTTTTTTAATGTTGTATTTTTGAGAGTCTATGGCAACCCACTCCAGTATTCTTTCCTGGAGAATCCCAGGGATGGGGGAGCCTGGTGGGCTGCCATCTATGGGGTCGCACAGAGTCGGACACGACTGAAGCAACTTAGCAGCAGCAGCAACCTCTACTTTAGATTTTTAATCTTTGCTGTTTGGTATTATCAATTATGTACCTTTAAGAATCCAATCTTCAGTATCCATTTTTTACTTAGGAGTGTGATTACTGGCTTGATTGCTGTCTCCCCTTTTGACTCTCCTTTTTCTCCCCCAGGTCACCTCTATCTCCTCCCTCCCCTTCTCTTCTCTACTTAACTCTGTGAGTCTCTGTGTGTTCTGGGCTGTGGAGAACACTCAGGGAACTGATCACAGGCTAGATTGGTCTCTCTCCTTTTGACTCCTCCCCTCTTCTCCTGGTCACCTCTATCTTCCTCCTCCCTCTTCTCTTCTCCGTGTAACTCTGTGAACCTCTCTGGGTGTCCCCCACTGTGGAGAATCTTTTCACCATTAACAGATATTTTATCATTGGTGCTGTATGGATGAGATGTGTATAAGAGACAGGAGCTAGCTGACAGCGGACTGGCCCATCCCTCGCTGGAGGCAGGGAGGCAGGTGGGTGACAGCCAGAGCCAAAGGCAAGGGGCAAACTCGGCCCCAGAGACGGCATCCTCTACCAAACTGCCAGCAGGCCCCCCATTGCTAACCAAGTCTTCCTGGGATCCTGGACGGTTGACATCCACCAGGAGGGTTGCAACCAGAGATCATCTCCCCAGAGGAGACACACAGCACACCTGAGACGACACTCCTGCTGCGCACCCAGGAAACCTAGTGGCTGGGACGGGAGGTGATAAGACGCACCGCCCACCTGGGGAGTGTGCCCTCGCCAAGCACCTGGTCGCCTGAGCTGCTCGGAAGCTCAGGAAGGGCACAAAACAGGCCCAACCTAGTCTGTGCCTCTGTGGAGTACCCAAGAACCCGAACCTGAGCAGCTTAGACTTGGGAAGTGCATGCAACCCAGGGCCCACCTTAGACAGTTCCCCTGCAGAGCAACCTGGAGCCTGAGCAGTGTAGACCGGAAAAGCACACACGTCATGAGTGGGGGCAAACCCAGTGTGGTCCAGACACTGTGAGCACACCCAAAACACGCCAGTGATATTTGTTGGCAATGTTCCTCCCTCCCCACAGCACAATTGGACAAGTGAGCCTAAATTAAAATGACCACCTTCGCCCTCTTGTGTCAGGGTGGAAGTTAGATACTTAAGAGACTTGCAAACAGAGGAAGCCAAAATAAAAAAAGAGGAAACCGCTTTGGAAGTGACAGGTGCAACAGATTAAAACCTTGTAGTCAGCACTGGCTACATTGGAAGGGACCTATAGTATATAGACCTACAGACCTTGAGAAGTATAAGCTGGATCAAGGAACTATCTGAAACTGAGCTGACTCCACACTGCCCTCAATAGCTCCTGAGAAATTACTAGATATATTTTACTATTATCATTTTTAAATTTTTTTAATTAAAAAATTTTAAGTTCTTTATAACTCCTTTAGTTTTCATTTTAAAAATCTACTATTACCTTGCAAAAAAGGCCCTATTTTTAAAGCAAACTTCATATTTTTAAAAATAACTTGCAACTTTTTTTAATGTTGTATTTTTGAGAGTCTATGGCAACCCACTCCAGTATTCTTTCCTGGAGAATCCCAGGGATGGGGGAGCCTGGTGGGCTGCCATCTATGGGGTCGCACAGAGTCGGACACGACTGAAGCAACTTAGCAGCAGCAGCAACCTCTACTTTAGATTTTTAATCTTTGCTGTTTGGTATTATCAATTATGTACCTTTAAGAATCCAATCTTCAGTATCCATTTTTTACTTAGGAGTGTGATTACTGGCTTGATTGCTGTCTCCCCTTTTGACTCTCCTTTTTCTCCCCCAGGTCACCTCTATCTCCTCCCTCCCCTTCTCTTCTCTACTTAACTCTGTGAGTCTCTGTGTGTTCTGGGCTGTGGAGAACACTCAGGGAACTGATCACAGGCTAGATTGGTCTCTCTCCTTTTGACTCCTCCCCTCTTCTCCTGGTCACCTCTATCTTCCTCCTCCCTCTTCTCTTCTCCGTGTAACTCTGTGAACCTCTCTGGGTGTCCCCCACTGTGGAGAATCTTTTCACCATTAACATATATTTTATCATTGGTGCTGTATGGATGGAGAAGTCTTGAGGCTGCTGTAAGAATAAGACTGGAAGCCAGAGGCAGGAGGCTTAAATCCAAAACTTGAGAACACCAGAAAACTCCTGACTCCAGGGAACATTAATCGACAAGAGCTCATCCAAAAGCCTCCGTACCTACACTGAAACCAGACTCCACCCAAGAGCCAACAAGTTTCAGAGCAAGACATACCAAGCTAATTCTCCAACAATGCAGGAACACACCCTGAGCACAAAAATACAGGTGGCCAAAAGTCACACCAAACCCATAGACCCCTTCAAAATTTCCTGCTGGACACTTCATTGCACTCCAGAGAGGAGATCCAGCTCCACCAGAACACTGATGCAAGCTTCCCTAACCAGGAAACCTTGACAAGCCACTCATCCAACCCCACCCACAGGGAGGAACCTCCACAATAAAGAGGAACCACAAACTTCCAGCATACAGAAAGGCCACCCCAAACACAGCAACCTAAACAAGATGAAAAGGCAGAGAAATATTCAGCAGGTAAAGGAACATGATAAAAGACCACCAAACCAAACAAAAGAGGAGGAGATAGGGAGTCTACCTGAAAAAGAATTCAGAATAATGATACTAAAAATAATCAAAAATCTTGAAAACAAAATGGAGTTACAGACAAATAGTCTGGAGACAAGGGTTGAGAAGATGCAAGAAAAGTTTAACAAGGACCTAGAAGAAATAAAAAAGTCAATAATGAATAATGCAATAACTGAGATCAAAAGCACCCTGGAGGGAACCAATAGTAGAATAACTGAGGCAGAAGATAGGATAAGTGAGGTGGAAGATAGAATGGTGGAAATAAATGAAGCACAGAGGAAAAAAGAATTAAAAGAAATGAGGACAACGTCAGAGACCTCTGGGACAACGTTAAACACCCCAACATTTGAATCATAGGAGTCCCAGAAGAAGAATACAAAAAGAAAGGCCATGAGAAGATACTTGAGAAGATAATAGTTGAAAACATCCCTAAAATGGGGAAAGAAATAGCCACCCAAGTCCAAGAAACCCAGAGAGTCGCAAACAGGATAAACCCAAGGTGAAACACCCCAAGACACATTTTAATCAAATTAATGAAGATCAAACACAACAAATATTAAAAGCAGCAAGGGAAAAACAACAAATAACTCACAAGGGGATTCCCATAAGGATAACAGCTGATCTTTCAATAGAAACTCTTCAGGCCAGAAGGGAATGGCAGGACATACTTAAAGTGATGAAAGAGAAAAACCTACAACCCAGATTACTGTACTCAGCAAGGATCTCATTCAAATATGAAGGAGAAATCAAAAGCTTTACAGACAAGCAAAAGCTCAGAGAATTCAGCACCACCAAACCAGCTCTCCAACAAATGCTAAAGGATTTTCTCTAGACAGGAAACACAGAAAAGGTTTATAAACTCTAACCCCAAACAACAAAGTAAATGGCAATGGGATCATACTTACCAATAATTACCTTAAATGTAAATGGATTGAATGCCCCAACCAAAAGACAAAGGCTGAATGGATTTAAAAAAAAAAAGACCCTTATATATGCTGTCTACAAGAGACCCACCTCAAATCTAGGGACACATACAGACTGAAAGTGAAGGGCTGGAAAAAGATATTTCATGCAAATGGAGACCAAAAGAAAGCATGAGTGGCAATGATCATATCAGATAAAATAGACCTTGAATAAAGACTGTGCAAAGAGACAAAGAAGGATACTACATAATAATCAAAAGATCAATCCAAGAAGAAGATATAACAATTAGAAATATATATGCAGCCAACATAGCACTGTAATATATAAGGCAAATGCTAACAAGTATGAAAGGGGAAATTAACAGTAACACAATAATAGTGGGAGACTTTAATACCCCACTCACACCTATGGATAGATCAACTGAACAGAAAATTAGCAAAGAAAAACAAACTTTAAATGATACAATGGATGAGTTAGACTTAATTGATATCTATAGGACATTTCACCCTAAAACAATGAATTTCACCTTTTTCTCGAGCACACATGGAACCTTCTCCAGGATAGATACATCCTGGGACATAAATCTAGCCTTGGTAAATTCAAAAAAATTGAAATCATCTCAAGCATCTTTTCTAATCACAGTGCAGTAAGATTAGATGTTGACTACAGGAGAAAAAAAAAAAACTATTAAAAATACAAACATATGGAGGTTAAGCAACACACTTCTGAATAACCAACAAATCACAGAAGAAATGAAAAAAAAATCAAAATATGCATAGAAATGAGTGAAAATGAAAACATAACAACCCCAAACCTATGGGATTCAGTAAAAGCAGTGCTAACGGGGAGGTTCATAGCAATACAAGCTTACCTCAAGAAACAGGAGAGGAATCAAATAAATAACCTAACTCTACACCTAGAAAAGGAAGAAATGAAGAACCCCAGAGTTAGCAGAAGGAGAGAAATCACAAAAGTTAGAGCAAAAATAAATGCAAAAGAAACAAAAGAGACTATAGCAAAAATCAACAAAGCTAAAAGCTGGTTCTTCAAGAAGATAAATAAAACAGACAAACCATTAGCCAGAATCATCAAGAAACAAAGGGAGAAGAATCAAATAAACAAAATTAGAAATGAAAATGGAGAAATCGCAACAGACAATACAGAAATACAAAGGATCATAAGAGACTACTATCAGCAACTATATGCCAATAAAATGGACAACTTGGAAGAAATGGACAAATTCTTAGAAAAGTATAACTTTTCAAAACTGAACCAGGAAGAAATAGAAAATCTTAACAGACCCATCACAAGCACAGAAATCAAAACTGTAATCAGAAGTCTTCCAGCAAACAAAAGCCCAGGACTAGACGACTTCACAGTTGAATTCTACCAAAAATTTAGAGAAGAGCTAACACCTATCCTACTAAAACTCTTCCAGAAGATTGCAGAGGAAGGTAAACTTCCAAACTCATTCTATGAGGCCATCATCACCCTAATACCAAAACCAGACAAAGATGCCACCGAAAAAAAGAAATTACAGGCCAATATCACTGATGAACATAGATGCAAAAATCCTTAACAAAATTCTAGCAAACAGAATCCAACAACATAGTAAAAAGATCATACATCATGACCAAATGGGCTTTATCCCAGGGATCCAAGGATTCTTCAATATTTGCAAATCAATCAATGTGATACACGTCATTAACAAGTTGAAAGATAAAAACCATATGATTATCTCAATAGATGCAGAGAAAGCCTTTGACAAAATTCAACATCCATCTATGATAAAAACCCTCCAGAAAGCAGGCATAGAAGGAACATCATACCTCAACATAATAAAAGCCATATGTGATAAACCCACAGCAAACATTATCCTCAANCCTAAACTAATACGTTTTAGCCCTGGGGTCCTGGAAGAGCTCTTTCAGTTCATATAAATGCTGAAATATTGGGATTCAATTAACAGAGTAGAGGAAAATGGCTGTTGAATAGAGAGCAACTGCTGTCTGCCACATTACTCTTAGAACCATTTTATTATAAAGAAACTAAGATTCACAAAGTAATTTTTTTACACAGCTAATAATAGTTGATATTGGATTTGTATATTTTTATTTGCATCCAAAACATACTTCTGCTATAGTAATATTTACTTGTTTCTTAGTTATTAAATGAAAAATGCTATCCCAGTTTTGAATTCTTCCTTTTTTTCAAAACAATGAAGATTTAGGGGAAGATATCAGTACCCATTGCAGTGCATTATCTCATGGAAAAATATTACGGTCCTTGTAACAACAAAAAATTATCACTGTTTTGTCCTTTGGATGGTATTCTTAAAAATTATCAATGCTACAAGAGTAATTAAAGTGATTCTTAGGCAGAGGTGGGGAAAAATAGAAGAGGTAAAGAAAGACAGAGGTAATATTCTTCTGACTCTAAATCTCCCAGTCTCCCAGGTATCCTGGTTTCTCTGAGACCAGGGTCATCTAGAAGAAAACACAAATCAATCATTTGTGGCTTAAAAGATGCAGCTAGAAAGTCTGGGAAACTGAGAAAAGGAGAGTAGCCATTCATATTTCTATTTATGTTATAATCAGAAACATTCCAGTGTTTGAGCAAAAGCCAACCAGGGGACTGACACAAGGGAGTAGCATAATGTGGTACAAGAGAAACTGACCTGAGATCAAAGGAACCTGCTTCCCACTCAAGGACACTTTGATGTTGCATCATTGTTCATACCATCACCAGTCTTCCCAGTGATAAGTCACTCTCCACAAATATTTTCTTGTGCAAAGGATAGAATCCTAAATTCAGAAGGAAGACATAAAAGTGCACCTGGATATCCTGCTTACATTGAGTACTCAAGACTATATTATTTATTTTGACAAACTTTTCTAGAAACTCTGCCTTCTGTTGTGAGGCTAGATGAAAGACACTAACATTCCTGGCAAAGAAAGTAACATCATTTAAGGGAAGCAAATGTGCTTCGTCTTTCTCAGCCAAAAGTATAGAAGTTAACCATCTAAGGAAATAAAAGCAATAAAACTCTTTCTTTAAATTTTAAGAAGCATATATAGCCTGCACATTAAGTGCACAGAGGTCTGATTTTCTAACCTTAATTTAATGAAATAATAAAATAAAATTCTCTGTCTCCACAGTTGCCAGTACAATTTTTCTTAAACAAAATGGCTATGCATTTCTGTTTTAATGCGTTATTCTAGTACTAGAAATACAGAAAAGCAAAGCAAAGCTCAACACCCTCCCCCCGTTTTTATGCAGAGCAGTTCACCAAGGTGAGATCAAGCTGTTTTAAAATGATTTTACTGAATTGTATTAAGGTTATAGAAATCCCTGACATGCAAAAAAAGAAAAAAGTAAACATTTGAGATTTTTCAGAAATAATCAGCAACTACAACATTTGCTGTGGTTCTTTCTGTTTTGCTGGAACTCTACGGTGTTTTAAATTCAAAAGGTTTCTGCTGGCATTGGATTATGATTATTATGCAGGAGCAGATCCCAGTATAAACAGCTTGCTTGGCATTTACATATTGCTCCCACATGCTTCCATATCTGACTTCTCAGTAAGTCAGAAGCACATATTTTATTATTATGAAAAGAACACAGTTTTTCTTTATTTACTATAGAACCTTGGGTCTTTACAGACAGAATAATCTAGCACTATAGAGTTTGTACAGTCCCACACCTGCAGTGATGATAGTGATAGCAATTTAGAAAGCATGCAAATATTTCTAATTCAGACCTGTATTGCTAATGCAGTATCATCAAAGGTTTGTCCAATGAATTCAGAAATTTCAGCCTCACTAATTGCTTTTATAGTAATGAGGGTCAACCAGCTGAACAAAAAGTGAGACGTGAGGCAGCTTTTATTTAACCTGGACAGAGACACTGAGCCTCTCTTCTAGGGCAGGATTAACGTGACTAATCTACCATGTCTGCAGTCGCCGTTGAAACTAACCCTATTTCTCCAATACTAGAAATAGGCAATTTTTTTTTCCTACAAGGAATATAACACCAACATTTCTGAAAAGCAGGTGTATACATCCTCAAAAGTAAAAGCGAAGAAAGCGAAAGTGAAGTCGCTCAGTCGTGTCCAACTCTTTGCGACCTCATGGACTGTAGCCCACCAGGCTCTTCAATCCACGGAATTTTCCAGGCAAGAATATTGGAGTGGGTTGCCGTTTCCTTCTCCAGGGATCTTCCTGACCCAGGGATCGAACCCAGGTCTCCCACATTGCAGACAGATGCTTTATCGTCTGAGCCACCAGGGAAGTAAAAGTAAAAGTAATGTATAATAGAATTTCCCACAGCGTCATACATTATTACTGTCCTCATGGAGAGCCCTAAATTGCCATATGGAAAACTGTCCCACAAGCCTAAACACCCAATATCTAAGGGTTTCTTCAAATTTTGCTTGATTCCACTCTGATCATTCATTTTTCTAAGACAGGGCATTCTGGACTTCCCAATCTCAGATATTTAAAAAAAGATTCAGTAACTGAATCCTCAGTAAAATTCTTAAAGATAGATCATTCACAAAACATTTTGGCTAAGATGATTTAAAAGGTCAAGAATTTTTATTTTCATTTAGAGTTTTTTTTTTTTTTTTAATTCAGAAATGAATATTTTTGGTAAGAAGTCTACATCCTAACATTTTTCTCTTTTGATTTTTCTGTAGGTACAGACATGGCCCTTTCTCTTCATGTCATTAAAAACCACATGGCCTTGTAAATCTGTAAACAGCCTGTGGGGAGATGAGAAGGCAGGCATGGTTTATCAGAGGAGTATGCATCATACACAAAACATCAGTCTTTCCATGAAAGTCAACTGTTTGGGGTGCAAATGTTTCTCTCTAAAGAATCAGATGTTCCTTTCCCTTCCATTCCTCTACTATGGTAAAACTGATGTCATAAAGTCATTGCAAAAGAAGGCAAACAACTTTGTTATTGTAATGGGCCTTTTTTTTTTTTTTT
>SJYX01014648.1:245611-278233 GCA_006410675.1 Oreotragus oreotragus
TGATTATCTGGATCATGAAGCTCTTTTTTGTACAGTTCTTCTGTGTATTCTTGCCACCTCTTCTTAGTATCTTCTGCTTCTGTTAGGTCCATGTCCATACCATTTCTGTCTTTTATCGACCCCATCTTTGCATGAAATGTTCCCTTGATATCTCTAATTTTCTTGAAGAGATCTCTAGTGTTTCCCATTCTGTTCTTTTCCTCTGTTTCTTTGCATTGATCTCTAAAGAAGGCTTTCTTATCTCTACTTGCTATTCTTTGGAACTCTGCATTCAGATGCTTATATCTTTCCTTTTCTCCTTTGCTTTTCACCTCTCTTCTTTTCACAGCTATTTGTAAGGCCTCCCCAGACAGCCACTTTGCTTTTTTGCATTTCTTTTCCATGGGGATGGTCTTGATCCCTGTCTCCTGTACAATGTCACAAACCTCATTCCATAGTTCATCAGGCACTCTATCTATCAGATCTAGGCCCTTAAATCTATTTCTCACTTCCACTGTATAATCATAAGGGGTTTGATTTAGGTCATACCTGAATGGTCTAGCGGTTTTCCATACTTTCTTCAATTTAAGTCTGAATTTGGTAATAAGGAGTTCATGATCTGAGCAGTAGGGTACTGAATAAACTGAATCAGGCCATCCTTATAAGAGAGATGGGATATCTTTCTTTTTTCTTCTTCTTCTTCTTATTTAGTGTGGCATGTGGAATCCAATTCCCTGCCGAGAGATCAAACTCGGTTCCTTGCACTGGAAGTGAGGAATCTTAGCCACTGGACCACCAGGGAAGTCCTGAAGGAGATGAGATAGCCAGGCCAGGCCAGGCCAGGTGAACAGGGATCCAGAAGGCAGAGTTTTAAAGAGTTAAGAGATTTCTTTTTTTCCATCACTATGAGGAAATGCCTGGAAAACTATTTAATACCTTAAACATGTGCCAGGTTACTTGAGTAATGTGAAATTGATACCTTTCTCTATAGCACAAGTACTGAAACTATTAAACATTAATTTTTCTCTTAAATGGTTTATTGTGAAGGACAATTGACTGAAAAGGGCAAGGGGGCAAGAATTAAAAACAAAAAAATAGATGAACACAATGAAAGCATAGGCCTAATATCAGAGAATTAGAGGTCAGAATCTGGCTGGGCAAATTTCTGGAGGACACCATGTCCAGGGTGGTCTGATTTATCATAGGCTTTGCAATTGATTTGAGATTTGACCTTCAGGCAAATTAAATATGAAGAGACATTACCCTCTCTCTCTCTCCTAGTTTTGTTCACCAGTACCCACTCCAGTGTTCTTGCCTGGAGAATCCCAGGGATGGGGGAGCCTGGTGGGCTGCCATCTATGGNCAATTGATTTGAGATTTGACCTTCAGGCAAATTAAATATGAAGAGACATTACCCTCTCTCTCTCTCCTAGTTTTGTTCACCAGTACCCACTCCAGTGTTCTTGCCTGGAGAATCCCAGGGATGGGGGAGCCTGGTGGGCTGCCATCTATGGAGTTGCACAGAGCCAGACATAACTGAAGCAACTTAGCAGCAGCAGCAGCAGCAGCATGGATTACAATTATTTGACTAGATCAATCAATTGGCCAATTGATTAAAATTATTTTCTTAGCACTTCATTTTCTGATTAATAGTTATCTTTATTTATTAACTAGAGTAATTACCTACCTTAAAATGATTATTATAAAATCAAGTCATCACATGGCAATACTACAAAAGAAATTATTTGGACAAAGATCTTCATTGCAGCACTGTTTATAATCATTAAAAAAATTTAAACTGGAAATAACTCAAGCTCCTATCAATATGTACTGCTTGAGTAAGTTACCAAAATAAAATAAATAAATAAATAAATAAATAAACAAACCTCTATTGTGTAAGACCATACTGCTGGAATGAATAGTCATCCTATGGAGTGATCATCAGGATATGAAGAAAATTATGTTGACTGTTTGCAGGTTATCTAAGAAAGTTTGAATACCCAAATGTGTGTGAGTGTACTTTGTGAAACATCAGAGGTATTATCCACAAAATTTGAAAACACTTATCAGTGGAGGAGGGAGAGAATAGGTTACAGCTGAGAAGCTGGATTTCTTTGTATATATCCTACATATATATTGAACTTTGGAATAATGTAATATGCTCTATAATATAAAATAGGAGCAAATTTTAAAAAATCAAAAATAACATGAGAGACACATACATGTGTATTTTTTTTTAAAATACACACTCATTCATATGTATGTTCCTGGTATCTTGCAAATGAAAAGACATAAAATCAATGACCAGTACGAACAAGTTCCTTTAATGCTCTGTGATCTCGCAATACCATTTTTCACTGAAAGGATCTAGGGTTCTTTGGAGAAATGGTTGCCTCTCAGTCTGAGACAGGAAATGTGTAATATGAGCTGGGATCATCTTGTCATAACAGAAAAATGTTGGCAAAACCTAGAAGGAGAATGTCTTTAAGACTCAAGAGGAAACCTGAATAGACTTTGCCTAGCTAAATATGGAACCATTTTAGTATCATTAAGAATAATAGCAGCAATGTATTAAAATACATTAAAAATGTTTAAATCCATGAATTCAGCAGTGATAAAAAAATTTTGCTTGCTTTTTAAAGATGCTAAAGAACCAAATATCTTGTAAATAGATGTGGGGGATTGGGATTTATTCTGCCTTTTCTAAATAACCTATACTTACAGCAGAGTTGATATGGGGATGTTCTTCCTTTTAGGAACAATTCTATCAGATAAAATAAGAGGAATATTAATATTAGAATATCATAATTTTTCAATCTGTAATGAAATAAAGGACATAGGCAATGATTATCAGTGACTGATAATATCACAAAAGGACAACCGGAGACATTGTGTGCCTCCTGATGGAAATGCACACCACCATTTAGGAAAACCATCAAAACACTTTACAATTCTGATCAGTTCTCTAGAGTAACAAATTACAGGAGATACAGAGAAAGAAAATCATGCTAAAGACACTACTGGAATGCAGTCATCAAACCCCAACTCTACAGAAAAAATAACCTAGGACTTCCAGCAAAAATTCGGATAAATTAGAGATGAAGTGGTAAACTCTACACTGAAAGAAATTTTGATTAATCATGAAACATGACACTTCTTTTATTTACATTTCAAGGACCAAGTAACTTTAAAAAATGAAACAATTGGGAAACTTTTAAAATTTTGAGGAATTATTTTTCAGCAGTAATAATGATGTTTTGACTGTTTTTGATTAAAGACAAGAAAATTAGGTAAAAAGTTTCACTTCAACTCTTAAGAGTTTTTCCAAGAAGTTCCCTCAAAGATAATTTCTACAAAAATAATTAAATGGATGCATGGTAATAACTTTATATGAAAAAATCCACTT
Organism: Oreotragus oreotragus; assembly: GCA_006410675.1. NCBI lineage: Eukaryota > Metazoa > Chordata > Mammalia > Artiodactyla > Bovidae > Oreotragus > Oreotragus oreotragus. The sequence goes on from SJYX01014648.1 coordinate 248,997, forward strand.
GTACAATGCGTAGCACAAAAAAAATCACTGACTTATTTCAGGTGCCACTTAAGCCTGTAGATCATTGTTGTTGTTTTAATCAATAAATCGATATGGCAATATCCAGTGCCAGTAATTCAGAAATAGTTCCGAGCAATGTGGCTTTCTGGCAACTGTCCTTCCTGAATCTGACATGCAGTCTAAAAGTACTAGGAATTTATAATCTCTTATTGATTTATATACCAGCAGGTAATCTGTAGGCTGTTGGTACCCATGTTTGTGTTTTGGTTGGTAGAAATACAAACATTTAATATTGTGTAATTAGTATGTGGAAAGTAAGTCCCCGAGTAGCTGGAATACAAAAGAATGAAATGGCAAATGAGACCTGAAGCATATTTATTATCAGTTAAGCTCCTTCTTTATGTTTTTCATTTAATCACCAAGGTCATGAGTTTATATTATTTCCAGACATTTGCATTTTATAAATACCTAAATGAATATATTTATACATTTGTACATATATACGTGTATGTGTGTGTGTGTACATGTTTGTGGAGGGGTGTGTGTGTGTGTGTGTGTGTGTGTGTGTGACAGGCATCTCACAGTGGTGAAGAGCACACACACTCAGGGATTAGATTTTCCTGGGTTTCATCCCAGTTCTGGCTCTGGCACTTACCAGTCTTGCAGATTTGGCCAAATTATTGATACTCACTGATTCTCAATTTCCTCATCTTAAAATAGGGATAAGAAAATGCCAACCTGATAGTCTTGCTCTGAGTATTAAGTGAGATGATGAATCTGTAGACATTAGCACAGTTGCTGGCACCAATCAGCATTTAGCAACTGATACCACAGGTGAAACAGGAAGAATTGTTTATGTTGAAGTGTTTGAAATAAGTTATTAGAGAGTACAATATAGAAGGAGACTCAGAATGCAGTGGAAGAGATGATTTAATTTTTTTCTGGTGTGCTGTCATTTGCTTCAGAATTCTTCATTACATATGTGGTGGTTTAGTTGCTAAGTCATGTCCGACTCTTGTGATCCCATGGACTGTAGCCCTCCAAGCTCCTCTGTCCATGGGATTCTCCAGGCCAGGAGACTGGAGTGGGTTGCCATTTCCCTCTCTAGAGGATCTTCCCGACCCAGGAAACAAACCCTGGTCTCCTGCATGGCAGGCAGATTCTTTACCACCTGAGCTATGAGGGAAGCCCCAGTTCAATACATATATGTATGTATTTAATATCTCTGTTCCCTGGTGGCTCAGAGGTTAAAGCATCTGCCTCCAATGTGGGAGACCCGGGTTCGATCCCTGGGTTGGGAAGATCCCCTGGAGAAGGAAATGGCAATCCACTCCAGTATTCTTGCCTGGAGAATCCCATGGATGGAGAAGCCTAGTAGGTTACAGTCCACCGGGTCGCAAAGAGTCGGACACGACTGAGCGACTTCACCTCACCTTAACATCAATGAGTAAGTGATAACAGAGCTTGTGTCTTTCAGAGGGAAGCCTATTGGTAGACAAAAATGCAAAAGAGACTTAGAGTCTTACTGGTATGAACTTTTATGCATCCTTTTTGAATTTTGTATCTCATGTTCTAATAGCTATTCAAAATTAAGTTTTAATTTAAATATGTCTTAGAGTCAGAAGATATTTTAAACATTTATACCACATATTCTTAGAGATGTTCCAACTTCTCAGATTTAACACACCTGGACTCCAAGCTGGGCCACCGTGTTAGCAGAAGGCAGTGAGCAAGGCCCGACAGGTTGGTTTAGAAGTATTTCTAATTCTGAAATGACGTAAACAAGGATAGATAACTTATCATCTGGATTAGAAGTACAAGCTTCCAAGAGTAGAGAGGGTTTCATTTTGAGGAGACTCTTCTTAATACTGTTCTTTCCTTTACTTGGATTATCCTTAGTGAGCCTGGAAAATTCTATTCCAAACCACTAATCCTGTAAAGAAGGTGTATAAGTTTGTGAGCACTCTGCCCAACCCTAACTAGAAGCAGCATGCCTAAAGATCAAACTTGCTCTTTAGGTTTTTCATAAGTCAGGACCCTCGGGTTAGAACTCATTCAAATATTTTCATAAGAAAGTACTTATTTATGCAACAAAGTGTCTCTAAGAACACAAAGGGATCAATATCTGGTCCCGTATTCATATGTCACAAGATAAATGAGGTGTCTAGAACTATGAAAGTTCTATTTATAAATGATTTTAAAATATTTTAAAATGGTGTCAGCATTTCTGTTATTGGCTTCCCTTGTGGCTCACCTGGTAAAGAATCCACCTGCAGTGTGGGAGACCTGAGTTCAATCCCTGAGTTGGGAAGATCCCATGGAGAAGGGAAAGGCTACCCATTCCAGTATTCTGGCCTGGAGAATTCATGGACTGTATAGTCCATAGGGTCACAAAGAGTTGGACACGACTGAGTGACTTTCACTTTCACTGTCTTTCATATTACTGTTATTATTTGCTTCATTTTCTCATGAAAACTTTGATTGCTTATAATAAAAATTCCAAAGCTCATTTTAAGAACTCTGTAAAGCTCAATTCTTTCCTTAAAAGATTCATATTTAGACTAAAGTAGTGTTTCACAAATTTTTTAGTCATTCATATAACACCTATATGGTTTTTAACATATCTTCACACCACTTATGTTATTATTTATAAAATTATGTTTTCTTCAAGCTGTCTCAATATTTTCATTTAAAAACCTTAAAAAGGAAAATGTATATTATTACTACAAACAGTGGTAGAAGAAACTGAATGGAAAACAAAATTACTTAACATGTATTAAAAATGTCTCCCTAATGAAAACAATACATTATTTTAAAATTAAATAATTAAGATGCTGATTTTATCAACTGCACCTCATATGGTAAAGAGTGTACCTACAATGCAAGACATCCAGGTTCAATTCCTGGGTCAGAAAAATCCCCTGGAGAAGGGAATGGTAACGTACTCTAGTATTCTTGCCTGGAGAATCCTGTGGACAGAGGAGCCTGGCGGGCTGTGGACTCATAGGGTGACAAAGAGCCAGACACCACTGAGAGACTAACACTTTCACTTTTCACACTTTCTATCACGGACTTTTACATGACCTTACATAGCCCTTATCTTAGTTCTAGCTTGTTCCCTCATTATGCTGCCCCTCATTCTCTTGAAGGAAAATATCCTTCAGTTCTATGTACTTTCCATTTCTCTTCATAGGGCCTTTGCATTTATCATGACTCCTACATGGACATTCTTTCCTCCTCTCTCTGTCTGCTGCTGCTGCTAAGTCACTTCAGTCGTGTCAGACTCTGTGCGACCCCACAGATGGCAGCCCACCAGGCTCTCCTGTCCCTGGGATTCTCCAGGCAAGAACACTGGAGTGGGTTGCCATTTCCTTCTCTAATGCGTGAAAGTGAAGTCGCTCAGTCGTGTCCAACTCTTCGCGACCCCATGGATTGCAGCCCACCAGGCTCCTTCGTCCATGGGATTTTCCAGGCAAGAGTACTGGAGTGGGGTGCCATTGCCTTCTCTCTGTCTAGTTAGTGATTATTCTTTACATTTTAGTTGAAGCATTACTTTTTCAAAGAAGTCTTTTTTGATCTCTCTGATCAAATTGCCTTATTATAGGTCTTCCTAGTTATCTCTTGTCAAATTAGTGATTTTCATTCATTTTTGAGACAAACTAATTTCTCTTCCATTAGTGTCTCACTTTCAAGAGGGCAGTGGTTAGGAATGGTTATACATATCATTTTGTCTCCAGCAACTAGTTTCATGCCAAGCTCATGATAAGTGCTGAAAATATTCCAGGTAAATGAATGAAAGAATAAACACATTTTCATCATATTTTTGAACACTAAAGCAAATTTCTTTTTTAAAAACTTTTTATTTTATATTGGAGTATAGTTGATTAACAATGTTGTGATATTTTCAGGTGTATAGCAAAGTGATTCAGTTACACGTATACATGTATCTGCTACTGCTGCTGCTGCTAAGTCGCTTCAGTCGTGTCTGACTCTGTGTGACCCCATAAACAGCAGCGTACCAGGCTCCACCTTCCCTGGGATTCTCCAAGCAAGAACACTGGAGTGAGTTGCCAGTTCCTTCTCCAATGTGTGAAAGTGAAAAGTGAAAGGGAAGTTGCTCAGTCGTGTCCGACTCTTCGAGACCCCATGGACTGCAGCCTACTAGGCTCCTCTGTCCTTGGGATTTTCCAGGCAAGAGTACTGGAGTGGGGTGCCATTGCCTTCTCTGATACATATATGTAGTCTTCTTTAAATGCAAATGTGTATGNTACTAGGCTCCTCTGTCCTTGGGATTTTCCAGGCAAGAGTACTGGAGTGGGGTGCCATTGCCTTCTCTGATACATATATGTAGTCTTCTTTAAATGCAAATGTGTATGTATGTTTTAGAATAACTACCTCTTTTACTCTGCATTTTTTCTCACTCTTTATTATGTTGATTTGGGTTTGATAACTACCCAAATGACCGTTAAACATGGATTTTGAGATATCGCTGTATTTTTCCATAGAAAGACTGTGTTTGCTTTCTCTGATAAGAGCAAGATTGTCAAGGTGATTTTGTTGTTCAAATTTTTGATTTTCAAAATTCGTGAGTCTGCCAAGTACTTCCAGACATTGCCATTACAATACTGATGCACCACTGTTTTCAGATTAGATATCTATTTTGGCTTAAATGTATGTATCAGATTGTAAACTGAGCAAATAATTCACATAATCATTGAAATAAAAATGAAAGCTCCTCCATGGACCATCTAGAATCATAACATGCACTTCCATTATCACTGTCTCTTATACACATCTACTCNAGACATTGCCATTACAATACTGATGCACCACTGTTTTCAGATTAGATATCTATTTTGGCTTAAATGTATGTATCAGATTGTAAACTGAGCAAATAATTCACATAATCATTGAAATAAAAATGAAAGCTCCTCCATGGACCATCTAGAATCATAACATGCACTTCCATTATCATGAATACCAGACTAAAGGATGGTTTTCAAGGTCATATTACTTCATATTTGTGAAGTTTTTATGATGTTCATGGCATTTTCATGTATGTAAAATATTTCGATTCTTTCATAGGTATGAGGAGTTGGGCAGAGCAAGTATCTATATCTCATTTAATAAATGTGAAAGGGCAGTGAAATGGTCAAAATCTTATTGATATTTTATGGTCTGTTTCTGGTTCTAAGAATCTTATTTTCTTTAAGTTAGAAGGGACTAGTTATTAGAGTAAATATAAATGACACTCAGGGCACTTTGAATTTAGTATTGAGAGTACCTGCATAGAAACAAAAAATTGTGTATAGCAATGAAAGTTTGGTTAGAAAAAAATCAAAAATTCAGTGTACCAAAGGTTTCAGTGAATGATAAGGGGGGATTAGAGTAATTGTAGATAGAAACAATAAAAAGAGATCATCATATGACAATTTACCATATAATCAAATAAAGTAAGCCTCAAAAAAGGTATTTAGTGATTCAAAGAGAATATCAAGATTATCTCCAATCAGATGTTCATGAGTCACGGAAAATTAGGGTTCTAAACTCCAGGAATCTGTAAAAGAGTCAACAACATCAAGGGGGAAGCCAGTGATAATTATGCCAAGCAAATTCAGAGAACATTCTGAATTTCCCTGGGAGATGGGAGGGGAGTACATTGAAGAGAGTGGGAGGGAAAAAACAAAACAAAACTTCCAGAGGTTGGAAAAGACACAAGAAGTAGAAGAGCATATGGAGGAGGAGGATGTCCACAGCATAAATTCATGCAATGGGGAAAGAACTAGTCTGCAAGATCACCGTGGGGAAAAGAAGAGAATTCTTGACTATATAGGATTCTGCAGCTTTGGCAGGTAGTCTTCAAATATGGAGAGAGAGAAAAGCCCAGAAATATAGAGATAACACATGAAGAAAGACATAGTTGGAAAGACCTTTTGTGTCACTTTGGCTATGAAAATGACAGGAAAGTAACAGATAGGTGAGAACTTCTGAACTGTTTTCTTTGCATTTTCACATCTGCTGAGATTCTGAAAGAAAATCTTCAAAACCAATTTGTTGCATGTTCAATCTTGTAGTTATATTTTGAATTCAGGTAGTGAAAAAAATGTTGCCAAATGTTACATTTCCATGAGTTGTTATTGTGCTGTTCCATAAATGATACTAGGAGACAGGAAAAAATAATAGAATTCAACAAAATACACTTTCCTGTACTGTTGGCTAAAGGAGAAAGTGACAAAAGGAAAAAATTAAAAAATTTCTGGATGAAGACAGAAAAAAAAATTAGAAAGCTTCATAAACAAGGATTGTTCAGATTAGATGGTCCTTTTCCTTTGCTTGTTTTTTCATGGAATGTCTGGATGGATAGTGGATGGTTTGAAATAAACTAAGAATTCAGTTTGATTTCTGCTCACTCTGCAAGGCTTGGACTAGATTTTTGGAGACAGAAAATAAACAAGGCTTTATAGATATGTACTGTAGCAAGGGAGGCTAGATGTATAAAAGAGAGTAATACAAACACAGTGTTGACTCAGGCCATTGGTGGAAATGCAGCCCTAGGAGCATGGAGGCTTAATTCTTAGGAATGTCACAAACTAATAGATGAGATGTATATAAGCTAGAGCCCAAGCATTGTGTGAAATGACGTGGTGCAAAAGAAAATTAGCAGGAACCCAAGAATATTCATAGAGAGCATGTTCCAGGGGAGGTTCCTTTGTGGAGGATAAAACTGGCAATACAAGCCAAAAAGAAAATATGGAAGGTTTTAAATACTTCTAAAGGCCCTAGGAAAAGGCATTTGCATTATATTGGTGACAGAGTCCTTTCCATTGCTGAGCCAGTGAAAGCTTTTGCTTCTCATGCACATGTGCCCTTCAGGTAATATTTAACACATTGACTCAGGGTTTCACAGAGAGCTTTGTGCGTGCTGCGTGTTTTCGCTTCAATTGTATCATGTCCAAAACGTGTGTCTCTTATGTCTCTTGCATTGGCAGGCGGATTCTTTACCACTAGAGCCACCTGGGAAGCCCAAGATGATCAAGTTTAAACCATTTCTTTGTTCAGTGTGGGTTTCATCATTACCCAACTAGAATTTTGGATGCAACATAGTCTTAAAATTCTGATGATACTTCCTAAATGTGGAAGGATCAGAACCTTTCTCTGAGGGCTACACAACTCCAAGGGTGAATGTTTTCAAGAAGTAAACTTCACCTGTGTGAGCATATATACCTGGTTTTGTGTATGTAGATATAGCCCTCTGAGAAGCGTACTTCTTTAAATGATAAAAAGTATTTTGAAAACTGAGAAAAATGACTGGGTTTTGTTCCGCCCATGTTATTTGCATGGAGGGATTTTTATCACGCAGACATTTCTTGAATTAGAAAACAGCTTTCACAGATTTTACCCTTTGAAAATGACAGTATCTAATCTCTTTGCTTTCATGAGCCAGCCCTGCATTGCCAAATATCTCAGAAAGGGAATAGTAAACTATTTTTCACAGATCCTTCATAATAGATGAGATATGAAATGGATTTCATGGAAGTTGAACACCCTGGAGGTTATTAGTTTGAGTTTGCCATAATATATAATATTATTCTGACAAAATGTCATTAATATTATTTTCTTGTGCAACCAACCTAAAACATTTGAAAAATTTATCAATTTTATCATTTATGGATCTTCATAAAGAATATGTGTCCTTTTCTTAAAACCATTAAGCTATGAAAGACATTTTTAAGTTATACATACATGCACTGAATATTTAACATGTTGACTTACAGTATATTGGGAAAATAACCAATATTTAGCTAAAACAAGATACAGTTTTCTTAGGGAGATGCATATTCAATGAAGACACTAAATTCTTGACATTATAAAAGTATTTAGTAATAGACATTGTGGTGCTGTGCTTAATCGCTCAGTCGAGTCCAACTCTTTGTGACCCCGTGGACTGTAGCCCACCAGGCTCCTCCGTCCATGGCGATTCTCCAGACAAGAATACTGAAGAGGGTTGCCATGTCCTCCTCCAGGGGATCTTCCCAATCCAGGGACTGAACCCAAGTCTCCCACCTTGCAGGCGGATTCCTTACCAGCCAAGCTACCAGAGGAAGGAAATGGCACCTCACTCCAGTACTCTTGCCTGGAAAATCCCATGGACGGAGGAGCCTGGTGGGTTACAGTACATGGGGTCGCAAAGGGTCGGACATGACTGAGCNAAAATAACCAATATTTAGCTAAAACAAGATACAGTTTTCTTAGGGAGATGCATATTCAATGAAGACACTAAATTCTTGACATTATAAAAGTATTTAGTAATAGACATTGTGGTGCTGTGCTTAATCGCTCAGTCGAGTCCAACTCTTTGTGACCCCGTGGACTGTAGCCCACCAGGCTCCTCCGTCCATGGCGATTCTCCAGACAAGAATACTGAAGAGGGTTGCCATGTCCTCCTCCAGGGGATCTTCCCAATCCAGGGACTGAACCCAAGTCTCCCACCTTGCAGGCGGATTCCTTACCAGCCAAGCTACCAGAGGAAGGAAATGGCACCTCACTCCAGTACTCTTGCCTGGAAAATCCCATGGACGGAGGAGCCTGGTGGGTTACAGTACATGGGGTCGCAAAGGGTCGGACATGACTGAGCTACTTCACTTTCCCTTTTCACTTTCATGCATTGGAGAAGGAAATGGCAACCCACTCCAGTGTTCTTACCTGGAGAATACCAGGGACGGCGGAGGGCTGCCGTCTATGGTGTCGCACAGAGTCGGACACGACTGAAGTGACTTAGCAGCAGTAGCGATCTACCAGGGAAGCCCATACATCGTGGTAGAAAAGGTTAAAAATCTGCGTAGCCTTAAAATGAAATATAATAATTAGTAATCACTTTCTAAGCATTATGCTTATGGTGCCACCAACACATTTTTTAGTGTTAGTTTGTACACGTGTATTTTTCTTCACCTCAGTTCTGTAAGAGAGCTATATGTGTATATAGTCTTTCAAAAGTTCAATTTGAATTTCTCTTAAGAATTTTCAAGCTAACGTCAAGTCAGTTTGAAAAGTTGGGAATTTAGGATCTTATCTTTTATTGGGGCTTCCCTGGTGGCTCAGAGGGTAAAGTGTCTGCCTATAATGCCGGAGACCCAGGTTCGATCCCCGGGTTGGGAAGATCCCCTGGAGAAGGAAATGGCAATCCACTCCAGTACTCTTGCCTGGAAAATCCCATGGACTGAGAAGCCTGGTAGGCTACAGTCCCTGGGGTCACAAAGAGTCAGACATGACTGAGTGATTTAACTTTCTTCTTTTATTGACAATTGTCTCACCAAAGACTCTAAAAATCAGTATCAAAACGTTAATGAAACACAACTGTATGTTTGTTAAAATTAATGAAACTACAAACTTAAAAGCGTGAAAGTTATGGAAAGTAAACCTCAATAAATCTGACTTAAAAATACAGTGCATAAGGAAAGAGATAATGTAAAACTTTTAATGTATTTTGGTTTAAAAAATAGTAATGTTATTTGCCATTGTCAGTATAACCATGAATTAGTCACTTTTGTCAATCAAAAAGCATCTTTCCTATGTAAATGGAATAAAACTTGAAATTCTCCATGGATCAATAATATTTTTTAAATGTTAACTTGGCATTAATTTCACTATCAAAAAAAGAAACCCCACCACATTAAAAATTAAACAGATACCTCTTCTGATATTTCTGGTAGGAGATGTCAAAGATTTTTCTTGTATATATACCACATTTTCTTGTTTTTATCATTTAAGAGATTTATGGTTATCTGTTTAGCTAGCAGATGGGAAGTGATTTTGTGATGTTCTGTATTCATCACAGAGTCACTGCTCATTCCTATTTTCCTTCTATTTCAGAGAAAACCAAAAGAAAAATAACTTTCATTGTATTGGCACTTGTTTCATAACTGTGCTGTTGTCAGAATCCTTTATACTAATTCTAGATGTGAGTCTGAACGCCGGGTAACCACTAAAATAAAACACAGTCATATTGTACTGTATCCTGTAGTCTGATTGTGTGATTCTATGCTCTTAGTTTAGCAAAACAGCTCCTTGTAATTCTTGTACTTGCTGACCCTGTCTTTCCTCTCAGAATTCAATTCTCTGCCTTTTTTTCCTACTCTCTTTTCTTGTCTTTTAGTTTTAGACAAGACTTTATTCACGCATTGTGGTAAAATTAAGACCAAAGGGCTAATGCTTTATAATGGGACCAAGAAGTTTTACTCCTTTCAAAAGGAAGTTAATGAGCTCTCTCCCATTTTCCAACTGTGTCATAAATAGAAGGTACCTGATCTGGTGTGAGATGTTCACAGACTTTGTATTTTCCTCTCCAAAGGCAGAGAGAGTAAGAGAGAGCTAATTACTAGCATTTGAAACACTAAGTATTCAGTTTCACCAACTCATCTAGGAATAGCGTGAGACTGCTCCTCAACTCAAAACAGACAAGAGAGCCTGACCCTCTTCATCCTAGATGATTCTTGGCTTTAGTCCCAGGAGTTAATCCACCCCCCACCACCACCCCAACATCCTTTTTTTTTTTTTTTTTATCCCCAGTGCAAAGCATAACTCATCCCATCTGTAATTGAAAAGGGTCCTATCCTTTTCTAAAAATCATCTCTTGGAACAGTTGTTAGTTAGCAAATTCATGTCATCTATTCAAAGGAAGAAGAACCCCTTGTAAGTTAAGCCCCCAGAGGAGGAGCCTGTGTTAGAATTTGCTGTTGTTCTTTTTTTTTTTTTTTTTTAACCTGTTGTGTCATTCTTTTTAAGGGCCCTGTACTTTGAATCCATATTATCATAGGTCCTAGAGGTAACTTTTGTATAAACCCCAGAGCAAATATCATTTAGTGATATTCTGTTTTGTTCTGTGTGTTAGAAAATATTTGCTTGCATTGTTGACAAATATGTTGTTAAATCTCAACAGATTCTGTTTAGCTAGTCTTAAAATAATATACTCAATAGCTATAATTTGGATCCATCCATATGAGAAGTTATGTTGGGTGTATAGTCTTATAGTGGAATAAATTGAAATATTCTAGCTTTTCATTGGCTGGTCCACATAAAGATAACACTTAGGGAAATGTATTAGACCTTCCGCTAGTTTCTTTATACATATTATAGAATTTGTTCCTTTACAAAAATGTATGAAGCAAGTACTATTATTAATGCCTATTTTACTGTTCAAGAGAATGTGGTAGAATTCTTATTAAGTAACTTGCTCAAGGACAAGCAGATAGTAAAAGGCTGTGCTTGGATTTGCGTCTGGAAATTCTGGCTCCTGAGCTCATGCTCTTAACCATGCCTTCAATTCCACTTTAGAAGAGGTCCGTTTTAACCAAGGCTCTTCCTACTTTCTGTCAGACACCTGAGTAGATTGTTATGATTTAGTGGAGTTGATCAACTCTTGCTAACCCATCTCTTGTCCTCTTACAGGCCCATGATGTTTGAAATAGATGGAACACACCAAAAGATGCCCTGCCAAAGTGTAAAAGTCGAGAATTTTTAATTACTGGATGGCAAGAAAACTGACAAAGAGATGTTGTAGGATGGAAATAAGATTTTGAATTACTGCAGTTTTCAAATTCTTCATCAGAAGCATGCTTATTAGTAAGATTTAATAAAGGCCTTCTGACTCTTTATCCCTCATTCTTGACAGACAACTCATTGATCTTTCATTTATTTGTCATCATAAACTTCAAACACTATACATGAACTGTGAGTCTGCAAAATATCTAGGTTTTAAATGTATTTTCTTCTTCTATACTGCAATTTCTAAAAAGCAATATCGTATTTCCAAGAGTGAGTTATATCAAAAGGTAGTTATTTATAGAGTCCATCCCTCATGCCATTCTTATAGATTACAGTTTCCAGAGAAAGTAAATACTTAATCTGTTGTGGATTAGGAAACTACTTTTGTATATTTCTGAATTTTTTTTCCAATTGAATTATAGTTAATTTACAGTGTTAATTTCAAGTGTACAGTGAAGTGATTCAGTTATACGTATATACACATATATATTCTTTTTCAGACTGTTTTCCATTATAGGTTCTTACAAGATATTGAATGCAACTCCCTGTGCTGTAGGTCCTTCCCAAATCTTTTTATCTCACTCCTTTAAATATGCTTATACTTTTATTGTTGCTATTCTATATACCACCTTCTCTGTAATTAATAAAATCCATACCTCTTAATTAACCCTGGGGGTCATAAGCTCAGCACTATGACATATTGAGCAGGATAATTCTTTTGTTGCAGGAGGCTGTCCTGAATATTGTAGGATGTTTAGCAGTATACTTGACCTCTACTCAAAATGCAAATTTTCCCCTCCTCACCTTCATTGTAACAAATAAATATGGCTGGTGGTGGTGGTTTAGTCACTAAGTTGTGTCTGACTCGTGATCCGTGGACTGTAGCCTGCCAGGATCCTCTGTCCATGGGATTCTCCAGGAAAGAATACTGGAGTGGGTTGCCATTTCCTTCTCCAGGGGATCTTCCTGACCCATGAATCGAACCCAAGCCTCCTCCATTGCAGGCAGATGATTCACCAACTGAGCTATGAGGGAAGCCTAAATATGCCTTTACATGTTGCCAAATGGCTTCCAGGAAATCCGTCAGGGCCCCTATCCAGGTTGTGAACTTCTGTCTTAAAGCATGAAAAAACTTCCTAAATTTCCTAAATGGATACATGGTCTTGCATGTAATTCTCAGCTTTCAATTTTACTGCAAGGAGAATTTAACATGTTAAGATATCCCTGCAATGAGAGGTACATCATCTATCATGGTCTTTAGATGCAGGCTCTGCCTCTAGTACTTAGTAATTAGGTAAACTCTCTTTCCACAGTCACTTTGTCTGTAGAGATGACCTAATGACCTTGTGCTGATTGTTTTCTTTCGGTCTTCCCAGATTGTCTTTGTGCTTGTCTTGCCTGCCCTGCAGGAGGCTTGTCTCCAAGGACTGATCCCATTCTGATACTCTGTGATCTTAATAAACAGTTTGTCTGAGATAATAAAGCTTGTATATGTATTTTAGACCAGTGGATTTTGTAAAATTCATTCACATAAAATCAATCCAGTGCTCAGAACACTAATGCAATGCTAACTTCCTATTTTAACAATTCTGTGAATTAGGAGATTTTTTATAACCTTTATTTAATCTTTACTACACCTCTAAAACTGTGCTTAGTTCTGCCTATGCTTTCAATTATTTAATTTTCAAAAATGTGTGCAAAGATTATCGTCCTCCTCCTCTAACAGGAGGAGGATGCTCGACAGGAGGAAGAAGCTCTAGCCAAAGGCTTTTTTGTAGGGTATCCTACTCCTTGACCATTCTTCCCTCAGTCTCTACTTGATATGTTTCCTTCCAACAGTGGGATCTCATCATAGATATTACCTCATCTGAGAGGACTTTTGTGGTTACCATGTTATCTAAAGTCTGTTTTCTCTATTCCTTATTTCCTGTATAGCAATTATATATGATTTCTAATTATTTAATCTATATATTTGTTTATTTGCTTATTTGTCTCTCCACTGGGATTTAAAAACAGAGCTGTCTTTGTTGTCTCTCCAACACTTAGCATGCCGACGGAAACAAATGTATGCCTAGTGAGTACTGAACAAATGAAGAGTCACAAATCTGAGAAATGGTAGAGTTAGGAGTTGAAAGTTGGATGTTTCTGAATTCAAAGCAAAACTTTAACCACTGGCTATTTCTTTTTGTAATCCAGAAGAATCTCTAATCCTGAGAATATAAAGGCAGTCAAGGGATATAAGCTTTTCCTCCCTCCTAGCATGTAAATTTCATCCCTGATCTTTCCCTTGATATGAACCATACCCTCTTAGCACCCCAAACCATTGGTCAGTTTCACTTTTCAAAATACATAACTAAGCCAATCACTCACTTACTATCGTTATTTATTGCTTCCTTAGTCCATGTACTGTTTTTCGTCCCCATGCTCGCAACACAGTTTTCTCATTGGTCTTGCTTCACCCTTTCTCTCTTGATATGATCTCCTTAGAGTAGTTAGTAGGAATTTTAAAATATTCCAGGCAGGAGTACTGGAGTAGGGTACCACTGCCTTCTCCAATATATATATAGTAACTGTATTTTTAAAAATGTTCCAACTAGTTTCCTTTAAAATGAGAATAGGGACTTCCCTGGTGTGCCAGTGGTTAAGACTTTGCCTTCCAATGCAGGGAGTATGGGTTCAATCCCTGGTTGGGGAGCTAAGATCCCATGTGTCTTGTGGCCGAAGAAAACAGAAAATAAACAACAATATTGTAACAAATTCAATAAATACTTTAAAAATATTTTTAAAAAAAATTCAAACTTGTTATGTTAGCCAACAAGACCCTAGCTCTTAAAATCGTTGCCTACTGCTCTCTTCCTCATTCACTACTTCTCTACGCACTGTCCTTCTTTAAATGTTTTGAGCAGGACAAACTCATTTTGTTTTTGTGTTATCCCTGATCATTGTGTGTTAAGCTGCCTCATCATTCAAAATTATGTTTAAAGAATTTTCCATAACTCTACTTCCCTTAATAGCCCATTTTACTGTTGCAGCTGTTTTTTGTTTTTTGGGTTTTTTTTGGTAGCCTTTATTACTATTTGAAATTATTTGTGTTTAATGTGTACCATTCTACACTACAGGTTTAAGAACCTTTTCTAGGGCATAACTGTACTTGTATTTTCTAGAACAATGACTGGCACAAAGTTGACAGTCAATTAAAAAATTAATGAATAAATGAATACATACCAAATGATATTCATTTTGGACTTTCAGAACATTTTTAGATAATGGCTCCGTATCATATTCCCTTTTCATTTTAAATAATGTTTCTAGGAAAAATTCAAACTACATCTAATATGCTTGAAATAAGGCAGGAGTTTTTCAACTGCAAGAAGTATATATTCAACTCCAACTACTTCAGACTAAAATGTAATCTTTTTAGTTCTTGTGTCTGAAAAAAACAACAGATGAGGTTAAAACACTCAGGTTACTTCTCAGTTTCTGGTTTATAGTCTCTGTTGACTTCAGTATCAAACAGTATCTCTGTATTTGGCATCAACATGATCACTAGCCACTCCAAGCTTACACTTACTGATCTCAAGGTAAAGCAGTTCCTTTTCTCTCTCACAGTGTACATGTAAATCTTCTCAAATTATTTTTTTGCCTGACCCCAGGATATAAACCTACCTCAATAGTAAAGGAAGTAGATATTTCCTTGTTTTCTAATCCTAGAAGAACCACATAAAGGGGGAGAAAAGGCATGCCTCCCCACCACTGAAGCTGGGAAAAGAAGAAAGAGCACTTAATGGCCATGATATGACACATAGTTTCTTTTCAGTGACTTACTGAGGGCAATATGCCAGCCATTCTAAGACTTTTAGAATAACCAGATTTGGGTTTACACCAATCCTGACAAGAGAGATCCAGGCCTACGGGCCTTCCTTTTGGACCTGGATGATGTAACTGGTTCGGTTTCTAGGAAATCTGTTCAACTTTAGTTTGAACTTAGTCATGAGACAAGAAAGTATTGCAACTAGCTATGTTCCACTGTTTACTCAGTGATACTAAATGAAGGTTGGAAAAGCAATGTATCCGGTTCTTCATTAAACCATTGTACCTATTGTTATTTTTAACTTATGTAGACTGATTTTCTATGTCAATGTGAATACTTGCATATTCCCTCTGATGTGTGCATAGTATAAACAAATGAGTGTAGTAGTAAAGATATATTTCTTCATTTATATCAATCACTTATGTATGTATTCTGGATTTTGTGAGACATCAATTCCCAGCGTGCTAGTGTTAGCTGGAACAATTTTTAAAGAATTCTTATAATTTAGCAGTGAGAACAGCTAAATTATCTTAATGCCTAACAATGGAAATTTCCATGTAAACCAAGGGATTATTTTTAAAAATACTTAGCTGAAAAATCTATTCTTCTAAACTGCTTGTCTAAATTATTCCTCAAGCTTTAATAATATAGGAGCAACAAATTATAAACAATAGTTTCCTGAAAGAATTTTTGAAAGATTTTTGGAAAGTTTGAAAAACTTTACAGTTTCATGAGAAGAGAAATCTTGCTACCAAAGCAATAGAATAGAATGAGATAATTTATAATCATTGTTCAAGTTTACATAAAGCTTGATTCCTTACAACAACAACAGGAAAAAAGCTTTACTGGCAACTAGGTTTAATTATGAGATGTATTAAAAATTCAAGTGGCTGTTGTTTTAACAATGACTAACATAGTTTCTGCCAATTTTGCTCTATTTTATTACTCTTTATTTCTACTGTATCTTAAAATATGAAATTGAAAAATATTGTAATTAAAATAGGATCAATCCATAATAAATTAGTATAAAAATGTCAATGAATTCATACTACCAAGTTCTAGGTAAACAAGAAAAATTAAATACAACATAATGAACACAACTGAATGACTGAGCATGCATATAGAAAATGAAAATATATTTGCCAAATTCAATGATCCCTTTTTAGTTTTTAATTTAGAATTCTCTACAGTCTTAAATTAAATCTGGGCTTCAGTAATCCTTTCTCCTTGACACTTCTTTTTTCTTTTCTCTTCCTTCAGTCTTCCCTTCCTCCCTGTATCCCTCCCATGTCTCTCTTTCTGTATTTTTGTTTCTTTATTAACCATTCCCTTTTTCCTTTAGGCTTCTCTTTAAGCTTCTTCCTTCAAAGTATAAATATCCCTTAGTTTAGATTTACCTTTGGATCTTAAAAATTTATTTACCTACCTATCATCTAGGTAGCTAGCTATTAATCAATTATCTATTTTATCCCATGGCAGTTCATTTACCTCTTAACCAGTTTTCAAGTGGCTTTGAAATTCTCATTTCTATATCAAACTCCAGATGGGATTTTGGTATAGTTTATATCACTTATCCTATGTGGATAGTCCAGGGTGAACAGAGCCAAGCTCAACATCCTCCCTAAATTCCTTCATCTTCTCAGTTCCTTCTCTCCTAATGATCCCACCATTCTTCATAGTCTCAGGTATACAATCTCAGTCATATTTAGTTTCTTACTCTTTCAAAGTGGAAGTCAAAGTCTCTCAGTTGTATCCAGCTCTTTGCAATCCCATGGACTGTAGCCTTCCAGGCTCCCCTGTCCATGGAATTCTCTAGGCCAGAATACTGGAGTGGGTAGCTGTTCCCTTCTCCAGGGGATCTTCCTAATGCAGGGATCAAACCCAGGTATCCTGCATTGCAGGCAGATTTTTTTATCAACTGAGTCATCAGGGAAGCCCAAGAATACTGGAGTGGATAACTTATCCCTTCTCCAGTGGATCTTCCTGACCCAGGAATCAGACCAGAGTCTCCTGCATTGCAGGCCAATTCTTTAGCAGCTAAGCTAACAGGGGAGCCCTCTCTCAAATCAACCACAATGAGTCAGTATTTAAATAATGTTATTATACATTCCAAACTCCTCTTCCTTCCCATATAATTTCTTTCATATACTGCCTTATTATCATCATCCCTTGCTACACTATAGGTTCCCCTCATAGTTTTATGCCTTGGAAAGCTCGTACAACACCCTACACCAATTAGGCAAGACATATAGTTGTTGAGTCGGAGAAGGCACTGGCAACCCACTCCAGTACTCTTGCCTGGAAAATCCCATGGACAGAGGAGCCTGGTAGGCTGCAGTCCATGGGGTCACTAAGAGTCAGACACAACTGAGCAACTTCACTTTCACTTTTCACTGTTATGCACTGGAGAAGGAAATGGCAAGGAGGGGGGATCTGGTGGGCCACCGTCTCTGGGGTCACACAGAGTCGGACACGACTGAAGTGACTTAGCAGCATAGTTGTTGAGTAGATGGCATACAGAGGCTGGGTAGTTTGTCATTTGTGACCTTTGTTTTTCAACAGAACATAAACTAAAATTTGGAGCTTCTTTTTAAATAAATTGCATGTGAATAAATGACATGGTATCAATGATGTTAATGTTAAATTTTACATACTATAAAAAGTGATTCTTTTTAATATATTTTCTGCCACCCAAAATATGGGCTTTATATTAATGGTTGTATAGATGGGAAAACCCTGATTTTCAGACTGATATAACAAAATAGTAACAACACATGAAAAGTAATAAATTTAATTTAAAAATCGGGCAAGGGGAAGGATACTAACATCTATTGAATACCCAATGTCACAGGTACTGTGATAGATGCCATATATAGGCAGTTCAATTTAAACCTCACAATAAGCTTGTGGAAAGGTATCATTTTTATGGCATTTTTACACATGGGAAAAGTTTCATATTTTTATTTCTCCATGATCACACATCAAGTCAATGTCTCCCCTGAAAATCATATCTAACTTTTTACTTTTTAAATCACATTTACAGGGAGACACCTAATAATGTGTAACAGGCTGGTGTCTTACCATGCAATGTAGATAAAATTTTAGAGAAAAAAATCAGTTGTATTACATTTGGGAATTTTTAAATAAGAAATAAAGGTTTTGGTTAAGCTAATGCACTTTCAGATCTCTAAAAGCATCAATCATACATTACCTGCCCTCCAGGCATTTATACAAACATTTTTCTCTGCCTAGTAAAATAAAAGTATTCTATAAAAATAAGTGGATAACATTGGAATAATTCGTACATTCATCAATTTAACAATCAAAAATTGAGTGTGCACTGTATATGGTGGTTCTGTCATTCCTGGCAATTACAATCCAATGGAAGAGAAATGTTTTTATCAAACGGATATTCTCCTTATTAGCTGGGTGACCATAAATGATCTGTTTATATTCTGAGCCTTAGTTTTCTTACTGGAGAAGGGAATGGCAAACCACTTCAGTATTCTTGCCTTGAGAACCCCCTGAACAGTATGAAGGGGCAAAATGATAGGATACTGAAAGAGGAACTCCCCAGGTCAGTAGGTGCCCAATATGCTCCTAGAGATCAGTGGAGAAATAACTCCAGAAAGAATGAAGGGATGAAGCCAAAGCAAAAACAATACCCAGCTATGGATGTGACTGGTGACAGAAGCAAGGTCTGATGCTGTAAAGAGCAGTATTGCATAGGAACCTGGAATGTGAGGTCTATGAATCAAGGCAAATTGGAAGTAGTCAAACAAGAGATGGCAAGAGTGAACGTCGACATTCTAGGAATCAGTGAACTAAAATGGACTGGAATGGGTGAATTTAACTCAGATGGCCATTATATCTACTACTGTGGGCAGGAATCCCTCAGAAGAAATGGAGTAGCCATCATGGTCAACAAAAGAGTCCGAAATGCAGTACTTGGATGCAATCTCAAAAATGACAGATTGATCTCTGTTAATTTCCAAGGCAAACCATTCAATATCACAGTTATCCGAATCTATGCCCCAACCAGTAATGCTGAAGAAGCTGAAGCTGAATGGTTTTATGAAGGCATACAAAACCTTTTAGACCTAACACCCCAAAAAAATGTCCTTTTCATTACAGGGGACTGGAATGTTAAAGTAGAAAGTCAAGAAACACCTGGAGTAATAGGCAAATTTGGCCTTGGAGTGCAGAATGAAGCCGGGCAAAGACTAATAGAGTTTTGCCAAGAAAATGCAANGAGAGTGGACTGTGAAGAAAGCTGAGTGCTGAAGAATTGATGCTTTTGAACTGTGGTGTTGGAGAAGACGTTTGAGAGTCCCTTGGACTGCAAAGAGATCCAACCAGTCCATTCTAAAGGAGATCAGTCCTGGTTGTTCTTTGGAAGGAATGATGCTAAAGCTGAAACTCCAATACTTTGGACACCTCATGCGAAGAGTTGACCCATTGGAAAAGACTCTTATGGTCGGCCGGATTGGGGGCAGGAGGAGAAGGCGATGATAGAGAAAAAAATGGCTGGATTGTATCACCAACTCGATGGACATGAGTTTGAGTGAACTCCGGGAGTTGGTGATGGACAAGGAGGCCTGGCATGCTGCAATTCATGAGGTCAAAAACAGTAGGTCATGACTGAGCGACTGAACTGAACTGAAGCACTCATTTTACAAAAGATTTTTTGTTAGTCATGAGAATCTGATGTCACCATGAAGGGATTTAATGCTTCTCTAGATATGAGGAGATGCAAGGATTGAGAACATAAAATCTGTTCCTAAGAATATTCAACTATCTAAAGACTTGTCCCACCAGATTCCCTGGAGCACAGAGTACCTCATTCCACCCTGAAATCCCGCAGGGATTGTTGAAGGTCAACAGCTATAGCAGCACAGTGTTCAGTCTCCATAGAGACAGATGACAAATGCCTTTGTTGTTCAGTCCTTGGCAATGCCCTTTGTAAGTGCCAATTTGCAGTTGACAAAACAAATCTTCAAAACAACCAAAATTGATAATATAACTGCTGCTGCTGCTTAGTTGCTTCAATCATGTTCTACTCTGTGTGACCTCATAGATGGCAGCCCACCAGGCTCCCCCATCTCTGGAATTCACCAAGCAAGAACACTGGAGTGGGTTGCCATTTCCTTCTCCAATGCATGAAAGTGAAAAATGAAAGTGAAGTCGCTCAGTTGTGTCTGACTCTTAGTGACCCCATGGGCTGCAACCTACCAGGCTCCTCCATTCATGGGATTTTCCAGGCAAGAGTACCGGAGTGAGTTGCCATTGCCTTCTCCATATACTATAACTAGATAATAATAATACTTGCCTTTATGTTCTAAATATATGCCACATTTTGTTCTAAGTGTTAACTAAGCCTAGGAGATTCAAGAAGGGCTTCCTGGAGGAAGTAATATTAAATGTTTGTGTTAAAGTAGACAAAAAGATTTGACATAGAAAATTGGAAAACACTCTAGACTTATGAAATAGCATATGCGAAGGCATGGTATATCGGGAGAAGTTCAGTGTTGGAAAGGATAGAAATGTAGGCATAGGCTGGAGTCATTTTGTAGAAGGCCCTGCTCACTGCATAAGGATCTTGGGTTTTATCCTGAAGAAAATAGGGAATGATGAGCCTTTTCACGCAGGGTGGTGCCATCTTCAGTTTTGCTATTTCAGAAAAATATTCCGTGAGTGAGATGGAAAATCAAATCGAAGGCTACAAGAACATGGAGACAGATTAGCAACAGGAGGCAGAGAACCAGACTGAAAGCCACTATAAGTAAAACACTTTTAATAATATTGATTAGACCAATACTTACTTGAACTCTAGCTGTGCTAGGGAAACAGCAATAAGCAAAACAGGCCAACTGAGTGGAATCTCTAGAACTGAGTTCCTGATAACTAAGATTCTTTTTAAAGTTTCCTGGGTAATTTTTGATCCACAGTTAAGTTTAAGAAATACTGGATGAAAGCTCTCTCTGCTAAATTTCATCTGTGAGTAGCAGATACTAATTCATGCAATGAATATTTATTGAGAACCTATTATGTACCATTTAGCAGAAACTGATTCCAGGAGAAAAACTGTTAAAGAAATGTGGTAGGGTGTGGGAGGTAGTCTAGATGTAGTGACTGGTGACTTCTGAAAGGAGGTAACATTTGATCTAAAAATAGAGCTGATTATTAGAGAAATGCAAATCAAAACTACAATGAGACATCACCTCACACCAGTCAGAATGGCCCTCATAAAAAAATCTGCAAACAATAAATGTTAGAGAGAATATGGAGAAAAAGGAACCCTCTTATACTGTTGGTTGGAATATAAATTGTTACAGTCACTATTAAGACCAGTATCAGGGTTCCTTAAAAAACTAGGAATAACACTAACATATCACCCAACAATCCCACCAATGGACATATTGAAATGTCCAATGAGAAAACCATATTGAAAAAAACATATGTACCTCATATTCATTGCAGTACTATTTACAATAGCTAGGACATGGAAGCAATCTAGATGTCCATTGACAGATGAATGGATAAAGAAGCTGTGGTACATATACAATGGAATACTACTCAGCAATAAAAAGGAATGCATTTGAGTCTGTTCTAATGAGGTGAATGAATCTAGAGCCTATTATACAGAGTGAAGTAAGTCAGAAAGAGAAAGAATATATCATATATTAACACATATATATGGAATCTAGAAAGATGGTACTGATGAACTTATTTGCAGGGCAGCAATGGAGAGACAGAGAGCAGACTTGTGGACATAGTGGAAGTAGAGGGTGGGATGACATGAGAGAGTAACATGGAAACATATACACTAACATATATAAAATATTTAGTCAGTGGGAATTTGCTGTATGACTCAGGGAGCTCAAACCTGGGGCTCTGTGACAACCTAGAGGGGTGGGATGGGATGGAAGGTGGAAGGGAGGTTCAAGAGGGAGAGGATATATGTATATCTATAGCTGATTCACATTGATGTATGGCAGAAACCAACACAATTATTGCAAAGCAACTATCCTTTAATTAAAAATACATACTTTGGCCACCTGACGCAAAGAGCAAAGTCATTGGAAAAGACTCTGATGTTGGGAAAGATGGAGGGCAAGGAGGAGAAGGGAATGACAGAGAACAAGATAGTTGGGTGGCATCATTGACTCAATGGACATGAGTTTGAGCAGACTCTGGGAGATAGTAAAGGACACCTGGCATGCTGCAGTCTGTGGGGTCATAAAGAGTCTGAATCGACTGAGTGACTGAACAACAATAACTAAAATAAATAATTTTTTAAATTTTAAAAAATTAGAAAATTTTAAAAAAGAACTGAAGGGGAGGAAGGCATGATCAGAAAGTTGTCACATTTTTTAGCTCTAATATCTGTGAAAAGAAGAGAAGCGAAAAGCAAAGGAGAAAAGAAAAGATATAAGCACCTGAATGCAGAGTTCCAAACAATAGCAAGAAGAAATAAGAAAGCCTTCTTCAGCGACCAATACAAAGAAATAGAGGAAAACAGAAGAATGGCAAAGACTAGAGATCTCTTCAAGAAAATTAGAGATACCAAGGGAACATTTCATGCAAAGATGGGCTCGATAAAGGACAGAAATGGTCTGGACCTAATAGAAGCAGAAGATATTAAGAAGAGGTGGCAAGAATACACAGAAGAACTGTACAATAAAGATCTTCATGACCTGGATAATTACAATGGTGTGATCACTCATCTAGAGCCAGATATCCTGGAATGTGAAGTCAAGTGNTACAATTCATAATTATTACAAGGTCAGTGAATCTGAATGACGAAACCCAACTAGTGACCTATACATGCTTTTTCCCTGAAATAGAGCAGTTCAAACTGCTTTCCAGGCAGCACTAGTGGTAAAGAACCTGCCTGCCATTGCAGGAGATGTAGGTGTCGTGGGTTAGGTCCTTGGGGCCAGAAGATCCCCTGGAGAAGGGCATGACAACCAGTATTCTTGCCTGGAGAATTCCATGGACAGAGGAGCCTGGTGGGCTATGGTCCACAGGGTTGGCAAGAGTTGTACATGACTTAAGTGGCTTAGCACAGACATGCACAAAGAGGAAGTAGCTTCTGATCTTTGTTTTGGGAAACACTAATTCTAGAGGGAATCACTTCTTATTTGGAGATGAGTGAAGGAAAAAATAGGAGGCACATGTAAAGCCATTAAAGAACAAAAGACAAACTTAATAATAAAGACTTGGAAAAATATCATGCTACTGAAAATTATCTACTACAGGATTCTAATAAGTTTTTAGAAAATAATTTGGAGACTCTTACAGACAATAAGAAAACATGGCATGCTCTCTCGTTATCTGTCTCTGTCTGTCTGCTCTCTCTGTCTCTCTCTCACTCTCTTTCTCTCTATATATATTCTTGCCAGTACAAATGCGTTTGAAAATTAATGAAAAATGTATTTGGTTCACAACCATAACAAAACTATACAATACCTACAAATAAACAAGACAAGAATGTGCAGGATATATGTGAGGTGTATGGGAATGCCAGACCACCTAACCTGCCTCTTGAGAAATCTGTATGCAGGCCAGGAAGCAACAGTTAGAACTGGCCATGGAACAACAGACTGGTTCCAAATAGGAAAAGGAGTACATCAAGTCTGTCTATTGTCACCCTGCTTATTTAACTTATATGCAGAGTACATCATGAGAAACGCTGGACTGGAAGAAACACAAGCTGGAATCAAGATTGCCAAGAGAAATACCAATAACCTCAGATATGCAGATGACACCACCCTTATGGCAGAAAGTGAAGAGGAACTAAAAAGCCTCTTGATGAAAGTGAAAGAGGAGAGTGAAAAAGTTGTCTTAAAGCTCAACATTCAGAAAACAGAGATCATGGCANTATGCAGAGTACATCATGAGAAACGCTGGACTGGAAGAAACACAAGCTGGAATCCAGATTGCTGGGAGAACTATCAATAACCTCAGATATGCAGATGACACCACCCTTATGGCAGAAAGTGAAGAGGAACTAAAAAGCCTCTTGATGAAAGTGAAAGAGGAGAGTGAAAAAGTTGACTTAAAGCTCAACATTCAGAAAACAAAGATCATGGCATCCGGTCCGATCACTTCATGGGAAATAGATGGGGAAACAGTGGAAACAGTGTCAGACTTTATTTTTGGGGGTTCCAAAATCACTGCAGATGATGATTGCAGCCATGAAATTAAAAGACGCTTACTCCTTGGAATAAAAGTTATGACCAACCTAGATAGTATATTCAAAAGCAGAGACATTACTTTGCCTGAGTAAGGTCCGTCTAGTCAAGGCTATGGTTTTGCCTGTGGTCATGTATGGATGTGAGAGTTGGACTGTGAAGAAAGCTGAGGGCCAAAGAATTGACGCTTTTGAACTGTGGTGTTGGAGAAGACTCTTGAGAGTCCCTTGGACTGCAAGGAGATCCAACCAGTCCATTCTGAAGGAGATCAGCCCTGGGATTTCTTTGAAAGGAATGATGCTAAAGCTGAAACTCCAGTACTTTGGCTACCTCATGTGAAGAGTTGACTCATTGGAAAATACTCTGATGCTGGGAGCGATTGGGGGCAAGAGGAGAGGGGACGACAGAGAATGAGATGGCTTGATGGCATCACTGACTCAATGAACGTGAGTCTGAGTGAACTCCAGGAGTTGGTGATGGACGGGGAGGCCTGGGTGCTGCGATTCATGGGGTTGCAAAGAGTCGGACACAACGGAGTGACTGAACTGAACTGAACTGTATGAGAATGTTGTAAACAATAAATGTCGAAATATTGTACTTTATTTAACACAGTAATACAATAGTTAATATAGATCTGAGTTGCAGTCATGTTATTGATTCTTCCTTATCTTTTCTCTTTCCTAAATTTTACTCATAGCTTGGTAATTTGATTATACATTGTTTGCACTAGGAAAACTTTTGAGAAATTCGAGTATAAAATGCATTTTCATATATATTCTCATATCTACTTATGTACATTGCTATTGTATTAAAACCCAAATTATTCTGTAATAATCTACATATACTTTCCATCCCAAATTAGACTACAAGAAGGTTTCTCAGGGTAGGGTAAGCTCTATGCTGTTCACCAGTGTGTTCCTAGCACCTACCACATTCCTAGAACGCAAAGGATTTCTAATAAGTGTTTCAGAAAGAGTGTGCTTGACTTTAGGGGAGTAACAGAGAGGAGTGGTAAATTTCATGACAGTTGTTTCATTGTTTAAACATGCATTAGGTCTGCAATGAATATTACAGGAAAGCCATTATTTAAATACTGTAATGTGCTACCTTTCAGTTTAATAGTGTTTCATAACAGGACTGCAAAAACAGGCTTCATGCACTGTGTTTCTGGGATGTTACAGAAAAGGTCTATGTATTACAGGAAATGTTGGACTCAAGAATATTCCCAGAGAGCACATAGAAAGTTATTACCCAGTTTGATCTTGCTTAGGGAAATATCAGTTCATTTCAGTGAGTTCAGTAGCTCAGTCGTGTCCGACTCTTTGAGACCCTATGAATCGCGGCACACCAGGCCTCCCTATCCATCACCAACTCCCGGAGTTCACCCAAACTCGTGTGCATCGAGTCAGTGATTCCATATAGCCATCTCATCCTCTGTCGTCCCCTTTTCCTCCTGCCTCCAATCCTTCCAAGTATCAGGGTCTTTTCCAATGAGTCAAATCTTCACATGAGGTGGCCAATGGATTGGAGTTTCAGCTTCAGCATCAGTCCTTCCAATGTACACCCAGGACTGATCTCCTTTAAAATAGACTGGTTGGATCTCCTTGCAGTCCAAGGGACTCTCAAGAGTCTTCNCCCTTGGACTGCAAGGAGATCCAACCAGTCCATTCTGAAGGAGATCAGCCCTGGGATTTCTTTGGAAGGAATGATGCTAAAGCTGAAACTCCAGTACTTTGGCCACCTCATGCGAAGAGTTGACTCTTTGGAAAAGACTTTGATGCTGGAAGGGATTGGGGGCAGGAGAAGAAGGGGACGAAGGAAGATGAGATGGCTGGATGGCATCACTGACTCAATAGATGCAAGTCTGAGTGAACTCCAGGAGTTGGTGATGGACAGGGAGGCCTGGCGTGCTGCGATTCAAGGGGTCTCAAAGAGTTAGACATGAATGAGCGACTGAACTGAACTGCAAACATTGTCTAGGGAAAATAAAAGACATTGTGAAAAATTAGAGATGTGTACATGATCTTGGATGGCAAGACTCAGTATTGTAAGTTTGCCTTTCAAATTAGTTTGTAAGTTTAAGAAAGTAGACATTTTAAAGTGTGATTTGGCAGAATAAATGGCCAAGACTTAGATATAAAATTTTTAAAGCAAAGTAACAAGGGTTCGGGAATTCAACTAGATACTAAAATTCACTTTTAATAGACAATATTTAAACAGTGTTCTACTAGCGCAAATGGAAGAGACATATCAACACCAGTCACCACGACATATCTTTTTGCTTTTCAAATTGATAAAGATTTTGTAAAGGATGATTTATATTGCTGGCACATGTTGAGTAAGATAGCCATCTCATGGACTACATGCACAAAAAATCATATAGTCTTTCTGGAGTTTAGCTTGACAAAGTATACTGAAAGCCTTACAAATATACATATGCTCAGATTCAGGATTTCCAATTCTATACCATGTCCTAAGGAAACTACCAGAGAGAAAACCAAAGATTTTTGTGTAAAGTTATTTGTGTGAACTTTATACATAACAACTAAATAATATCATAATTGAAATGCCTAATGATAATGTATTATTAATAAAATATAGTTCCCTCATAGAATGCATTATGTGGACTCCATAATAAATATTAATTGAATAAATGAATTAAGACGAATGCATCTTGTGATTAGTCCCAATTTATGGTTACATACCTGGTGTAATTATTAGTAGCTCCTTCTCATTTCCTAAAGTGTCCCAGCTTGTACAACGAAGTATATAGTTGGTCACTTTATTTATAATAGCACTCTTTTTATCAACATCAACATCTGTAACTCCCTTAGGTTCAACATCAGTTTAGGTTTTTAAGGGTGGTGTTTCTCCAATATGGTTTACTGTTGGATACAATTAGCACATAAAATCATTGCTTTAACATTCAAACTGAGATTTGTCAGCTATAAAATATATGCCATTCCACTTCTGAAAGCAATTGTAAAGCTATTCTTGAGAGGCAGACAGGGGTACAAATCCAATAGAAGTCTGTGATAACGTTCAAGAAGAGAACAAGCATAAGGGAAACATTCCAGATTTCCCCAGCTGTAGTAAAGGATAACTGAATCCAGGGTAAAGTCTACCTTACATAAAAGTAAATGCAATCTCATGACTGTAAATGCTTTCCTGAGGCCCCGTGGACCATGATATCCTGCCTTTATTGTCACCTAAGGTGAACAGAGTGATGAGGTAAAAATCTCTTTGCAAGGTAGTAATTGTTCCCATTCCAGGGTAGTATCCACAAAGAAGTCTATTTTTCAGTTGTATTCTATGTTTTTTTTTTTTTTCCTTTTTTACCTTCACACTAACCTCAATGCACTGCTGCCTCTGTTGCATCTTAAATGCATCAAACTACTATTTTATCTGATTTTAGCTTTCACTGCCACTTTCTCTCAGCTTTCACTGTGCTATTGTTATCCTTGGGAGTTTTGCTAATAGAAGAAATGATTAGGAAGAATAAAAGCCTAATCATAAAAGTACTCTTTTTCCCAAATCTCTTTATTCAGTGTCCCTTTGCTACACAACATTGGTTACCCTGCTGCTAATTAATAAACAATGAAAAAAAGGTTCTTTCATAAAACCAAATTACAGGACATCTTTCAAAAACAGTACCAGTGAGGACTCAAACATCAGGTTAATAAAACTAATTTTTCCTAAGGGTTTCATACAATTTAGGGAAATTATTTTCTTCCATTATTTTCATTTACCTGGCAAGAAACAACTCAGAATGTTCACTGTTGGTAGCTAGTGGAGTATACTGAATGAGAGACTATGATGTAATTATAGGAGCACTTCAGAGTATTCTATTATTTAGCAAACAAAAGTAGAACATGCAGCGCCTCACATAATTACTGGTCCATCTTCACTAAAGGGCCTTAGTTTCAGTCCCAGTGCTTCTTGTCAGTTCCAAATTATGATTTGCAAGATCAATAACTGAATTTCAAAGTGCTGGTGACCTGTTATTCAGGCCTCAGATTTGGTTGTCCTAAGAAGAAGGAATGTGTCTTCTGTAATCCTTCTGTGTTTCTTTTTGGAATCTCTTCAGAGACTTTAAAGAAGAATGTATAGCAGTATAGAAAAACTTCCATACACATCTATTCTCACAAAGGCTTTTTTTATACACCAGCTTAAACATACAGGTATTGTTATTGACTAAATGGCTAAAATATAAAAATAATAAGGAGACATTTAAGTTCAGTCCAGTTCAGTCGCTCAGTCGTGTCCGACTCTTTGCGACCTCATGAATCGCAGCACGCCAGGCCTCCCTATCCATCACCATCTCCCGGAGTTCACTCAGACTCACGTCCATCAAGTCCGTGATGCCATCCAGCCATCTCATCCTCGGTCATCCCCTTCTCCTCCTGCCCCCAATCCCTCCCAGCATCAGAGTCTTTTCCAATGAGTCAACTCTTCGCATGAGGTGGCCGAAGTACTGGAGTTTCAGCCTTAGCATCATTCCTTCCAAAGAAATCCCAGGGTTGATCTCCTTCAGAATGGACTGGTTGGATCTCCTTGCAGTCCAAGGGACTCTCAAGAGTCTTCTCCAACACTACAGTTCAAAAGCATCGATTCTTCGGCGCTCAGCTTTCTTCACAGTCCAGCTTTCACATCCATACATGACCACAGGAAAAACCATAGCCTTGACT
>SJYX01014648.1:292622-306538 GCA_006410675.1 Oreotragus oreotragus
GGGGGGCTCCAAAATCACTGTACATGGTGATTGCAGCCATGAAATTAAAAGACGCTTGCTCCTTGGAAGGAAAGTTATGACCAACCTAGATAGCATATTCGGAGAAGGCAATGGCACCCCACTCCAGTACTCTTGCTTGGAAAATCCCATGGATGGAGGAACCTGGTAGGCTGCAGTCCCTGGGGTTGCAGAGAGTTGGACACGACTCAGTGACTTCACTTTCACTTTTCACTTTCATGCATTGGAGAGGGAAATGGCAACCCACTCCAGTGTTCTTGCCTAGAGAATCCCGGGGACGGTGGAGCCTGGTGGGTTGCCGTCTATGAAGTCGCACAGAGTCGGACACGACTGAAGCGACTTAGCAGTAGCAGCTGCAGATAGCATATTCAAAAACAGAGACATTACTTTGCCAACAAAGGTCTGTCTACTCAAGGCTATGTTTTTTTTTTTTTTTATGTTTCAAATAAATTTATTTTTAATTATAGTGGTGGAAATACAGTATCAAGTTTTAAGAAAACTATGAAGGATTGTGATAAAATTCTAAGAAATATCTAAATTGTGCAGGTTTTCCAGTGGTCATGTGAGTTGGACTGTGAAGAAAGTTGAGTGCCGAAGAATTGATGTTTTTGAACTGTGATGTTGGAGAAGACTCTTGAGAGTTCCTTGGCTGCAAGGAGATCCAACCAGTCCACTCTGAAGGAGATCAACCCTGGATGTTCTTTGGAAGGAATGATGCTAAAGCTGAAACTCCAGTACTTTGGCCACCTCATGTGAAGAGTTGACTCATTGGAAAAGACTCTGATACTGGGAGGGATTGGGGGCAGGAGGAGAAGGGGACGACAGAGGATGAGATGGCTGGATGGCATCACAGACTCGATGGACGTGAGTTTGAGTAAACTCCGGGAGTTGGTGATGGACAGGGAGGCCTGGTGTGCTGCGATTCATGGGGTTGCAAAAAGTCGGACATGACTGAGTGACTGAACTAAACTCAACTGAAAGCTTCTCTGGTGGTTCAGTGGTAAAGAATCTGTGTGCAATGCTGGAGATGTGGGTTTGATCCCTGGATAACGAAGATCCCTTGGAGAAGAAAATGGCAATGCACTCCAGTATTCTTTCCTGGAAAATCACATGGACAAAGGAGCCTGGTGGGCTACAGTCCATGGGATCATAAATAATCGGACATGACTTAGTGTCCAGAAATTTAAAAACATAGATAATTAAATAAGTGGAAGGATAGATAGCCAGGTTAATGAGAGAGATACAAAACACTGTACAGTCCTTATTATGAACAATACAATGTGCTAAGTGCTGAGAACGCAAAGATGAAAGACTTGTTTCTTAAAGAAAATTACACTTTGATGGGAAAGATATTAAAGTGAGATTTGTATAATGACAGATAGCATAAACATAAGTGGCATTAAGGCATTAAAGCCAACTTCTGATGGAAACTGATAGTCAATGGAACCTTCTTGAAGCAGGAGAGTTTTGAAAAAGTAATTAATATGGAAATATTCCAGGTTGCTGGAGAGTCATATACAAAGACAATGTGATATCAGAAAACGTTCCATGTTTTGGGCAAATTCAATAAAATTCAGTAGGATGCAATATCACATGCAATTTTATATAGGTCTTACATTTAATGCAAAATCCATGGGGATGCACTGCCTACAATGCAGTCATATAATTGTCTAAAGATTCTGAATCAGTTGGTAGCACTTTGACATACTCATTTTTAGCCAGCATCCCAGGTGATTCTAATGCAAACAATTAGATAAAACTTTTTGGAATATTGCTTGGTAATGAGAATCCTTTAAAACTGTTGACCAGGCAGTAACAAGGGAAGATTTCTTATGAAAATAGTAAGCACTCTTGTAGTTGGGTGACAAAACTGGGTTAGAACAGGTTGATAGTAGGGAGTCATACAAGTTGAGAAGTTGTTGAATAATCTTGGTGAAAAATGATGAAGGTCTGACTTAAGGTACTACTGGGAGTGCACAAAAGGTATGGGGAAAGATACAGAAGAATCAAATGAACAATACAAGAGCCATCACTCTGGTATATGACATTGCTTACATAATTTAAATAAATTGGGCCCCATATACCCATAAAGAGCATATTTTACAGATACAGAAAATTTCAATAACAGTTTAAATAACTTGCCTATTGTTACATGGCAAGGAATAAGTTTTATAGAACTCCAGCCTACACCAACTTCAAGGCTCATTATTGTCAAGCCCTGTGATACACTGCCTCTTTTGTGAATCAGAGAATATGAACTTCACTTTGGAAATGTTTGCCTGAAAAAGGAGGGAGAAAGGCCTATAACTAGAGTGAAATTTATGGTCTAGGAAGCTGCTTCTGTGGTTGTTGCTGAGATTTTTAAGAGGCAGTCTGTTTAAGAGTGTTTATCTGTTGAGGGCAATATATCGGTAGAAATGGAGATAAGAGTGGGGAAATTTATAGGACATGGTCATGGAGAAGCAGGAGGAGATAGCACCTGAAACATAGTCAGGAAACAGGCTGTAAAGAATGACAGATGTGTTCTCTTCTGGATCAGAAGAGCGAGATGTAAGCAGGGGTGTATATAAAGGAAAAAAAAAAATCAAAATTGGGGGAAGGGATAGAATCATGGGGAAGGTGGCTGACTTTCCTGATAATCTCTGTTCTTGTGTCATAATCATGTTCCAAATAAGAGATCATAGCATCTATGCTAGGTTGGAAAAAAACATGAATTTCATATAGGGTTCAGAATGTGATAAAACAAGGCAACGAAGATGGAGAGTCTTCATGAAGTCTAAGAAAAATTACATTAGATATACCTGATTGAGAACTGAAGAGAATAGTTAATATGGACACGTTTCATTTTTCTGAAGGCAGAAGAGTTGCTGATGATAAAATGTTCAAGGATGGGGCTATAGACATAATTGAATGAAGTTTTCCCATGAGTTGAATCAACAAATATTTGAAGGTACAGAGAAAGGCACCAGTAAAAGGAAGGCATTGAAAATAAATACTGTGGCAAATATAGAAATCTTTTTAATAGAAACTGATCATAGGTAGCTTATGTTCTATATAATAAATCACTCTAAGCTGAACTTCATATTAGGAATGACAAATCTGAAGCAGAAGTGCTATTACTTCTCTCCCATAGCAAGTATTCCTTATCAATCTTATTGCTCGTTTGTTAAAAAAAAAAAAAAGCTTCACATTCCATTTTAACCCAGCACTCTAGGCAATCACATTAGTTATTTCAATACCTTATATGTATTTACTATACTTGATATATGGTAAATAGCTTACATTGACAATTTTGTAGTAATGGTATTAATCATTTTGACTCTGCTGGCTTCTGGTTTCTAAGAGGTGTTATCAATACGAAATACTTGTATTGCTGAAACTACTTTTGAGGTTGTTTGGATATTATCCTGATTATGAAGGCAATTTAAAAAATACAAAAAGCTATCTCATAATTTAAATATGGGACACATTGTCAGGTACTTTGTCTAACTGTACATACCTGTACCTGTCTTGATGTATTTTTAATTGGTCTTTTGGAATATCTATAAATATGTAGAATTGAAAGGGATTAGTAGGGAAAATTAGAAAAAAAATATGTTATTACTGAATATATAGAAGAAAATACCATGAATTTTTTAAAGTGCCTTCAGTTTATAAGTTTCCTGGCATTTAGAATCCATCTGAACTCTTTTTCCCCAGCTGCAGAAATGGAGCAATTTATTCTGTAAGCACGGCTATTGTGAAGACATATTGTGCTCCATGCTCCCCATTTAGTTTTCATTTGTTAAACTTGAGTCAACTAAGGCAGGAGAAATATATTTTGAGAGCAAGATAGAAGGAAAGCAATTTAAAGAAAAAATTTAACTAGTTTTCTACAGATTCTTGTGTTTGCCATTTTATCTTTTTTTCATATATATATATATATATATACACACACAGAAAACTGAATTAGTTAAACCTGGAGAATGATACATCCTAAGACTGCAAGAGAAAGAACAGTTTCTGATTTCTGATGAATGATTAAAATGTATGGTCTGAGTAGGAAAGAGTAGGCTCTTTCCTGTCTCATATGGACTTGTTTTCTTTTTTTTTTCCCTTTAGAGAAATGTCTTAGTGAATAATCCCTTTTGATAAAAAGAAACAAATGATACAATATTTTTAAATCTCTCTATCTGTAGCCCATGATTGAAAATATCAAAGAAATCTACATCAGGAAGGAGAGGGATATATTCATGTACATGTGAAAACCCTCACATTTTAATCAGGATTTAATCATTTTAAAAATTGTTAGTGTCTGACTTTGAAAAAGTTAGAGCAGATAAAAACCAAAGAAAGCCAGAAATTATTGTCAGGAAATGAAGGAAGGTGGGTGTCATTAAAACTGAAAGATAAACAGTGATAGTTTGCATTAGTTTGTTTTCTTTTTAATAAAATAATCTCACATAAATTAGTTCTTTAGCTTTTACCTTTGACCTTAAGTTGTTCAAGCACAAAAGAAATTGGCAGAATTCCTATTCTGTCATTGAACTCTATGTGAACATAGATGTTTGGTAGTTCACACAGTTCACAGGCTTTTGATCTGAATATATGAAAAACAGAGGATAGAAAGTCAGGAATTTCTAACAGAAATTAGGACAGCATTCTCAGAGATAAGGGCCTCTTTGGGTATATTTTTAAATAGTCTGATAAAAATTAGTGCTTTAGAACTATAAACCACTTCTGTCCAGCATTCTTTGTGTGATATTTTTGCCACTTCCCCCATAAGAATCAGCTTCACTACTTCTCTCATTTTCATATCAGACTGTACAAGGTTTTTCTTGTTTTTTAAAGTAAGACTGTGTATGTAATATATCCATGTATCTGACTGATAAGTGAGAAGTTCTACCTATGTAGTGTAACATCACTCTGAGGAAATTGTGATAATCTACTCAAGTTGTCGTCATTTGCCAGTGGGGTTATTGCTCTGTGTCAGTGGTGATAAGTGAAGTGAAGTTGCTCAGTCGTGTCTGACTCTTTGCGACCCCATGGACTGTAGCCCACCATTCTCCTCTGTCCATGGGATTTTCCAGGTAAGAGTACTGGAGTGGGTTGCTATTTCCTGCTCCAGAGGATCTCCCCAACCCAGGGATCGAACCCAGGTCTCCCTCATTGTAAGCAAGACGCTTTACCGTCTGAGCCACCATTGCAAACATGATCTTACCTGCACTTGCCTCTTCATCACTGTGCAGACCAAGTATTCACTGGTCAGCGGGGAAGTTAGAAAAATAAAAACAATATGGAAAATTTAAATTAAGTTACCCGTATTCATAGGCTTCCCT
Source organism: Oreotragus oreotragus (assembly GCA_006410675.1). Taxonomy (NCBI): domain Eukaryota; kingdom Metazoa; phylum Chordata; class Mammalia; order Artiodactyla; family Bovidae; genus Oreotragus; species Oreotragus oreotragus. The sequence goes on from SJYX01014648.1 coordinate 297,959, forward strand.
TGTAGCTCAGATGGACACGACTGAGCGACTAACACACACACTACACGTATTCCATGAAACTAACATATATAGTATATGTGTCGCTCATTCGTGTCTGACTCTTTGTGACCCTGCGGGTTCTAGTCTGCTAGTCTCTGTTGTCCATGGAATCCTCCAAGCAGTAATGCTGGAGTGGATTGCCATTCCCTTCTCCAGGGAATCTTCCCTACCCAGGGATTGAACCCAGGTCTCCTGCATTGCAGGCAGGTTCTTTACCGTTTGAGCCACCAGGGAAGCCCATATATAGTATATGTATGTGTATAAATATATATTCTCATATGTTATACAGTATATATATATATATAGGGTAACATATATGTGTATGTGCATATATATACTTTTGTTGCAAAAATGCTCCTCTTTTAGAGTAAGAGTATATAAGACAAGAGCTTATTTGTTTCGTCTCTTCTCCCTACACATACACACACAAAGCCAAACACAGTGACAGTTCTTTCATCCATCCTTGCCAGTTTAAGAAATAATTTTAATCATTCCTTGAAAAGCAAATCTGAGCATTTTGCCATTATGATTAAGAAGGACAACCAAGTCCAGATTTTACCTGAAATTATTAAGTCATGTCTTAATAGGGTTCCCTTTGGTCAACTCTTTTATGAGATCATTTAGAAATAGGATGTGATTAAACAATGGTATGGGATTCCCTGGTGGCTCAGATGGTAAAGAATACACCTGCAATGTGAGAGACCTGGGTTCTATCCCTGGGTTGGGACGATGCCCTGGAGAAGGAAATGGCAACTTACTCCAGTATTCTTCCATGGACAGAGGAGCCTGACAGGCTACATACAGTCCATGGGGTCGCAAAGAGCCAGACATGACTGAGTGAATTTCATAAACAGTATATCAGCAGTTCTTGAGCATTTTAAAGTGTTGGAATCCAGAACTTGAACTATCCAACATCTGTGATTATATCCAGGAAAATAAACATATAAGAAAACAAGGATCTTAAGGAGGCTCTTTGCATGATGATGTGATAATGATTTATTTACTCTTTATGACCATATATGTAATTAGACAAAAACAAAAATTCCCAGCATAGTCATTATTGAAACTTCTCATTTATATTAAGTTTAATTATATGTTAAGCAAAATTAAGATTTATTATTCTAATCTCAGAAGCAAAAACTAAGGCATCACAATTTTTCCCTGTTTTATATTTTATGTTAAGATTTATGTATTTCTTACTTGAGTTTTGATGGCTTGAGAAGTGCCCCCAGTTAATGTGTTACTTCTTTACTCAGGTCATGTAATTAGATAATGAGCTAACTTCTCTCTGTATATATTCTACATCCATGAATAATTGCCAACCTAAATAAGTCCTGCTCTTTTTAGATCTTTCAATCTAATTAATATAAATTTTTTCTTCTTAATTTTCATGTACTTGGACCTGCTCTTTGGTGACTTTCAGCCCAAGTTCTTCTGAACACCGTTTTCAATGTTCTTAGAACAAAAGAATGTTTTCAATTCCACCTTTAATGTACGTGGCACTGGGGATCATGTTTTACTTTCTCTCAATACTAAATATGGAGAAGGAAATGGCAACCCACTCCAGTGTTCGTGCCTGGAGAATCCCAGGGACGGCAGAGACTGGTGGGCTGCCATCTATGGAGTCGCACAGAGTTGGACACAACTGAAGCAACTTAGCAGCAGCAGCAGCAGCAGCAGNAATACTAAATATGGAGAAGGAAATGGCAACCCACTCCAGTGTTCGTGCCTGGAGAATCCCAGGGACGGCAGAGACTGGTGGGCTGCCATCTATGGAGTCGCACAGAGTTGGACACAACTGAAGCAACTTAGCAGCAGCAGCAGCAGCAGCAGCAGCAGCAATACTAAATAATACACATGTTGGCTGAATTCAGTCTGTAGCATCCACTGTAACTTACAAGAAAAAGGAGCTCATTAAACATCTTACTAAAAAAAAAATATTCATGGTTCTTTACATTTTTCTCAGAGAATAGCACAGGTTAGCAGATATATGTTACAAAGAAGTGTAATCACCGACATTGGTTTAAATTTCCCTTTGTTTATCTAGATGATATCATGTTGTCAGAGGATTATTTTTTGAAGAATGTAAGATCGATTTGAGTTATTTGCATGATTTGGGTAAATTAAAGATGAGAGAGATTAGTAGTGGGTTTTAATACATAGATACATGAATACAGACAGGGTCTAGGGCTCCCAGTGTGAATGGCAGCAGGTGGGGGTTGGCAGAGAAATCACAGCATTGTCTATGTGAATACTGAGGAGAGCATTGTGGAGAACAGAGATCAGTTGAATTGTCTTGAATTTGTCTATTTCTGTGCTTACTGAGACCAAAGGTGTCTTTATGTGCTTCAGGGAGACTGAAAGAGGTTATGGGGGTGGGGCTGACACACTTGAAGTTATTATTATTATGTTCTTGTTAAATACAAAATCGCTGAGCATTTTTTTCTTAATGACTGTGTTGTTCCACACAGAAGGAGAAATGGGTTTGCTTTGAATGCTAATCTTTGCTCCATCAAAGCACAGTAATTGCTTGGGCACATTTATATCACACTGTACCTAAAAGTTTTATCCTCTAGTTAATGAGACTTTGAAACCTAAATGTCTTTTTAAATGGTACGTTTGAACTACCAATCATGTATTTTCATCCCATATACTCCTCAGATAAAGGAAAAGCTTCTACTTTTACTATCTTGAAAGAAGTATTTTCCTTGGATAACAGCTGTAATCCATGCATTCTTGTACAAACACCAGCTCATTAATTTTGAATCAGGTGTTTCAGTATATATGATCCTGGAATTAAATTATGAGCTAAATTTTACATTCATATAGTGAACTCTTTTGTTATAAAATTTCCTCAGAAGTCCAGGTCAGAAAAATCTGGGATTTTTCAAGCAATTCTCACATCAAACAATATTTTAAATGGAGATATATTCAAAATTATAGTTGTTCAGTCACTAAGTCAGGTCCAACTCTGTGACCCCCATGAACTGTAGCATTCCAGGCTTCCCTGTCCTTCACTATCTTCCACAGTTTGCTCAAATTCATTTCCGTTGAGTCAGTGATGCCATCCAACCATCTCATCCTCTGTCATCCCATTCTCCTTCTGCCCTCAATCTTTCCCAGCATCAAGGTCTTTTCCAGTGAGCTGGCTCTTCACATCAGGTTGCCAAAGTATTCAAAGTTATGTTTATCCATGTCTTTCATACCTAGATTAGCAGTCAAAGGCAAAAATATAGTTACTTACTCTCAACTTCTACCTCCAAAATTCCTCTACACACAATGGTCTGTTCCTCAGGAAACTCTGTTCCTTAGAAAACATACTAAATCTATTTCAGTCTTACTCCAATAGCAACCTCTGTTCCTAAGGATACTAGGTTTTTGTCAGCTACTTATTATTCTAGACCTTCATGTTTTCAGGCCAGAAGAGAGCATTCATATTCACCTGTCCCGATCCAAGTGTTCAGTTCAGTTCAGTCGCTCAGTTGTGTCCGACTCTTTGCGACCCCATGAATCGCAACATGCCAGGCCTCCCTGTCCATCACCAACTCCCGGAGTTCACTCAGATTCACGTCCATGGAATCAGTGATACCATCCAGCCATCTCATCCTCTGTCGTCCCCTTCTCCTCCTGCCCCCAATCCCTCCCAGCATCAAAGTCTTTTCCAATGAGTCAACTCTTCACATGAGGTGGCCAAAGTACTGGAGTTTCAGCTTTAGCATCATTCCTTCCAAAGAAATCCCAGGGCTGATCTTCAGAAGACTGGTTGGATCTCCTAGCAGTCCAAGGGACTCTTGAAGAGAAGAAGTTAAATTTTAAAGCAACCCTTTATTCTGTTTCTTAAGGGCTGGTCATGACTCATGGAAAAGGAACCTGCCCCCTATCTGATAACCTATAATCTAGTTATCTAGTTTTCTGGCCTTAGAAGGGACCCCCCCCGGGTAATTGTTTTTCTGTTAATCTTTTCTAGAAAATTGGCTAACCGCCGCAAGGTATGAGGTGGTCGGTTAGCCGTTTCAGCCTGATAGCTTCCAGACCTATCTCTGTAAAGGTCAGGTTATGCCCACCAATCAGTTTGCTGAGATTGTCTTCACCCCACCTATACCTGCTTGTAGCGTTTGGTGTATAAAAACTGCTCTGTAACTAGCATCGGAGTTCGTTCCTTTCGAGGAAGATCGAACCCCGGCGCGCCGGTTTAATAAATCCTCTTGCTGATTGCATCGAATTCGAGTCTTGGTGATCTGAGAAGCGACNTTAAAGCAGGGAGGAGTGGGATGAGATCTGCTGACTGGGTGGGCCTTGCCTGAGCTTACTCATGTATTTATGCTTAGTTGTCTAGGTCAGCTTAGCGCTTGCTGGTCTAGTAGAGTCTCAGCTAATATGGTTTCTCAGTTACCCTTCACAGGTTTCTCCTATCCACAGATCTCTCATAGTTCTCAAGCAGATCAGCCCTGTTCTCTTGACATGGTCTCATGGTAATTTATAGACCCAAAAGGGAAAGAGAAATTCAAGCATGTTTTCAAATCCCTGCTTGCATCAGATTTACTGTTATCACACCCTTCAAAGCAAATCACATGACAAAGTGCAAAGTTTTCTTGAGAGGATATTACAAAGATAAATGAATGCAGGGAAGCCATTAAAAAGGTCCACAGATGAAATGAAGCTGGCTTCCTCTTTTAGAATATGAGAAGCGTATCTCAACCATATCCCTAATCTAAGCTATTACATTTTCTTTGTGATCATGTATATGAAAAATCTATTCTACCCATACCTAGTTAAAAATTTTCACTATCTTATAGAATTCTAGGTTAGAAATTGTATTTCAGTCATTAATGTAAATTGTCATTTCAATTTTGTTGTCCAACAAAGTTGGGGTCCAAGATTGTTATTGAGAAGCTCAATTTTGTTTTTTCTTAATTAAAAAAATCACATGACAAAGTGCAAAGTTTTCTTGAGAGGATATTACAAAGATAAATGAATGCAGGGAAGCCATTAAAAAGGTCCACAGATGAAATGAAGCTGGCTTCCTCTTTTAGAATATGAGAAGTGTATCTCAACCATATCCCTAATCTAAGCTATTACATTTTCTTTGTGATCATGTATATGAAAAATCTATTCTACCCATACCTAGTTAAAAATTTTCACTATCTTATAGAATTCTAGGTTAGAAATTGTATTTCAGTCATTAATGTAAATTGTCATTTCAATTTTGTTGTCCAACAAAGTTGGGGTCCAAGATTGTTATTGAGAAGCTCAATTTTGTTTTTTCTTAATTAAAAAAATTTTTTACCCTATTTTAATATTCTTTAGAAGATTTTAGACCAGTTATTTATTGCTTATCCCCTTCCTCTTTTATCTAAATAAATTTGAATGGCACGCCCTAACACTGATAATTTCATGTTTGTCTCTGCACCTTTGGACTTTTTTATAATGGAGACTCATGTTCTTTAATTCTGGGAAGATTTTATGTACTCTGTCTTTAATAATTTCCCTTCCTCTACTTACTCTGCTCTCTTTTTCTAGAAATTTCAATTACTTGGATGTTAGACTTCCTGAATTATGTAATCTCTGTAGCAATTCCCATTAACTTAGATTGCATGCATGGACCTTCATAATCCCCTTTTTTATAGATCATTGTTCCCTCACAAGGCTAAATTCTATCTATTTTGTGTTGTTTAAAATTAAATTTCAATCTTCTGGTATTACACTAGAAATTTTGTGATGTGAATTCTGTGTGCCATTCAGGAGAGAAATCTTCTCTTCCTTCTACAAACTGTAAAAACAGTCTTTTCTTCCATGCTGTTTATCTTTCAAAATATCCTGTATTCTGTTGTCTTCTCTCCCAATATTTTAAGACTTTTAAAAAATTACTGTACAGTCATTTCAGTGGTGTCTGAGGAGATAAATGAATAGGGCAAGTTTAACTTTCTGAAATATAAGCCTATTAACATTGGAGTTGCTTATGGTGCTCATATTATTGCTCTCTTGCCATCAATCCAGCTTTCTCTTGGGCATTGACATATGAATGTTCTGTCTCTACTTGGGACCAGTATACTCCTTAATTAAGTCAGCATCCTTCCTATAATATCTGTAAAATCTCAAGACATACTCTGGTATCAGGGAGGAAAAAAGATTCTACATAGCACCTGGAATAGTAGCCACACAGAAAGACCTGGACAGATACAGATACTTAGACTAACTCCAGAAATGTAAACTAGCCACACTCGTTCAAAATTTATAATCTATCTCTCTTTATTTTCTTCAGTTGTTAAAGATATCTATAATAGAAGAGGTCAGATTTAGCACTTAGAAAAAAGTAAGCAAAACTCAGACTCTGATGAGAAAAAGTCAAAAGTATTCAACATAGGATAAAAAGTCACTTTTTAGAAGAGTAAGAGGTAAGAATAAGACAATATTATTGGCACCAAGGTGCTGAATTTGAGTTCAAGACTAGGCACTCTGATAATAAATACAAATTCTAGACAGAATAGTATAACAAGGAAAAGACAGAAGAATCCTAGACAAGTGTAGTGACGACTGACAATTTTTTTAAATGGGCATTTGGGTATGATTTTCTAGCAGAACATTATACTTGGGGTAAATGGAATCAAGTTGAAACTCAAGGAGCAGAATGGGAGAGTACCATTTATTCCAGAGACTCTATTTCCTGATTCTTTGAGGGTAACATAAAGCTATGATTCAAGAGATTGGTGAACAAGAGACACCGTGTGCCTGTGCGTGCTACGTCACTTCAGTCATGTCCGACTCTTTGCAACCCATGGCTCCTCTATCCATGGGATTCTCCAGGCAAGAATACTGGAGTGGGTTGCCATCTCCTTCTCCAGAGGATCTTCCCGACCCAGGGATCAAACTCCTATCTCTTGTGTCTCCTGCAATGGCAGGCAGGTTCTTTACTGGTAGGACCACATGGGAAGTCCTGGCTATTTGCAAATACATTACAATAAGGACTGATCCAGGAATAGTGCAGTATGACCATATTGAGAGTAAAGGGCATTAATAGTTTCAGCTTTTTGTAGAAATAAGAAGGTATCAGCATTCTTAGTTGCCAAATATGTCCTTACCTTGAAATTCTAGTCACTTTTAAATATTGCCTCCTCTTCTTTCCCAACTTAAGATTAAATGATAAATCAGTTCTTTGACTACAACATACCATGCTTTTTAAAAAATTTAAGCTGTCATTATTTTAGATAGATTATTCCAGTCATCCTCTCAGTTCAGTTCAGTTGCTCAGTCATGTCCAATTCTTTGCAACCCCATAGACTGCAGCATGTCAGGCCTCCATGTCCATCACCAACTCCCGGAGTTTACCCGAACTCATGTCCATTGAGTCAGTGATGCCATCCTACCATCTCATCCTCTATTGTCCCCTTCTCCCTCCTGCAATCTTTCCCAGCATCAGGGTTTTTTCCAATGAGTAATTTCATCTCCATCAGGTGGCCAAAGTATTGGAGTTTCAGCTTCAGCATCAGTCCTTACAATGAATATTCAGGACTGATTTCCTTTAGGATGGACTGGTTGGATCTCCTTGCAGTCCAAGGGACTCTCAAGAGTCTTCTCCAACACCACAGTTCAAAAGCACCAATTCTTTGGTGTTCAGCTTTCTTTACCGTCCAACTCTCACATCCATACATGACTACTGGAAAAACCATAGCCTTGACTAGACAGAATTTTGTTGGCAAAGTAATATCTCTGTATTTTAATATGCTGTCTAGGTTGGTCATAACTTTTTTTCCAAGGAGTAAGCATCTTTTAATTTCATGGCTGCAGTCACCATCTATAGTGATTTTGGAGCCCAATAAAATAAAGTCTGACACTGTTTCCCCATCTACTTGCCATGAAGTGATGGGACCAGATGCCATGATCTCAGTTTTCTGAATTGAGCTTTAAGCCAACTTCTTCACTCTCCTCTTTCACCTTCATCAAGAGGCTCTTTAGTTCCTCTTCACTTTCTGCCATAAGGGTGGTGTCATCTGTATATCTGAGGTTATTGATATTTCTCCCGGCAATCTTGATTCCAGCTTTTGTTTCTTCCAGCCCAGCATTTCTCATGATGTACTCTGCTATGATTATACAGTGGAAGTGAGAAATAGATTTAAGGGCCTAGATCTGATAGACAGAGTTCCTGATGAACTATGGAATGAAGTTCATGACATTGTACAGGAGACAGGGATCAAGACCATCCCCATGGAAAAGAAATGCAAAAAAGCAAAGTGGCTGTCTGGAGAAGTCTTACAAATAGCACTGAGAAGAAGAGAGGCGAAAAGCAAAGGAGAAAAGAAAAGATATAAGCATCTGAATGCAGAGTTCCAAAGAATAGCAAGAAGAGATAAGAAAGCCTTCTTCAGCAATCAATGCAAAGAGATAGAGGAAAACAACAGAATGGGAAAGACTAGAGATCTCTTCAAGAGAATTGGAGATACCAAGGGAACATTTCATGCAAAGATGGGCTCGATAAAGGATAGAAATGGTATGGACCTAACAGAAGCAGAAGATATTAAGAAGAGGTGGCAAGAATACACAGAA
>SJYX01014648.1:307011-366583 GCA_006410675.1 Oreotragus oreotragus
GTCTGAGTGAACTCCGGGAGATGGTGATGGACAGGGAGGCCTGGCGTGCTGCGATTCATGGGGTCGCAAAGAGTCGGACACGACTGAGCAAGTGAACTGAACTGAACTGACTCTGCATACAAGTTAAATAAGCAGGGTGACAATATACAGCCTTGACGTCCTCCTTTTCCTATTTGGAACCAGTCTGTTATTCCGTGTCCAGTTCTTACTGTTGCTTCCTGACCTGCATACAGATTTCTCCAGAGGCAGGTCAGGTGGTCTGATATTCCCAACTCTTTCAGAATTTTCCACAGTTTCTTGTGATCCACACAGTCAAAGGCTTTGGCATAGTCAATAAAGCAGAAATAGATTTTTTTTTTTGGAACTCTCTTGCTTTTTTGATGATCCAGCAGATATAGATAACTTGATCTCTGGTTCCTCTGCCTTTTCTAAAACCAGCTTGAACATCTGGAAGTTCATGGGTCATGTATTGCAGAAGCCTGGCTTGGAGAATTTTGAGCATTACTTTACTAGCGTGTGAGATGAGTGCAATTGTGTGGTAGTTTGAGCATTCTTTGGGATTGGAATGGAAACTGACCTTTTCCAGTCTGTGGCCACTGCTGAGTTTTCCAAATTTGCTGGCATACTGAGTGCAGCACTTTCACAGCATCGTCTTTTAGGATTTGAAATAGCTCAACTGGAATTTCATCACCTCCAGTAGCTTTGTTCATAGTGATGCTTGTCCCTTAAATAAGTTTTTTTTTTCCCCCATGGTATTTCACTCAGCTCACCCCAAGGACCCCAGAATGGCAATTTTGATGGAAAATTCTGATATTAATTTTTCTGTTCCCAATGTATAGAAATTCATGCATTATTATTAAATATTATTTATTTTTCCTTGTAATCTCATGTGAACCTCCTGTCATTCAGATACTATTTTCTAAGTCACTCATGGTTTCTCATTCTCTAATGTTCACTGTACATTGTCAGTTTTGTTCCTTTGTTCACACCGTCATCTCTGAAAAGACTGTGTCTTCTATTTCTCCCCATGGAAACTTATCTAAGCACCCGTCTCCAGTCTTTCCTGATTCTTTAGGTCACAGTTAATTTCTTCTCTTTCCTTGATTTACTTGCACTTGTTTTGTGTCCCTACACTAGATTTTTTTATGATACCACATTCAGTCTGACGTACTAATGCACCAGTGTATCTCCCCATAATTTCCTTAGGACCAAGGGTAGTATCTTCTTTATCTTTATTTTCATTTTATTTTCTTGCTCAATGTCTTATACATGGTTGTTGCTTACTAACTGTTAAACTGAATATGATGAGCTCCTTCTTCTTTGTGAGGTCCTACAAACTTGACTACTTTTCAAATTTATGTGAAATATACCATTATTCAGGCCTTTATTTTTGTGATTCCCGGAAAGAAAGCTTTTGGTGTACCCTGTGACCTTTAATGTTTATGTTAGCTAGTCTACTAAAATTGTGTGTTTTTATTTTCCTCTGTTCACCTATATTTTTGCAGTTTGTTATAAATTAGAAAATGGACTTGATCTTGGAATGCATATATTAACAGACTGCATATGTGACAGGAAAATTATGTTAGCTTCTTGCAGGGAGGTCATCTCAATGCTAAGAAGAGTCAAATGAAGGTTAGCATATTTGATAGGAAATATATAGCTCTTTTTTATGAAGACAATGAATAGCGAGTTAGACTAATTCATCTGTGTTTCAGAGTCAGTTCAATGTCAGTGTGCTGACAGATTCTTACTGCCAAAGAATGCCTGATACCCAGAAACTTTTCTTGGACCTGGAATTATTGGAACATTTTGTATCTGACTGCTTTAGTAGTAATATTAGATAATTTTAGAAAGTCAATTATAGCTTTATAAACACAGAATGTGGGGCTGGAACATTCTCAAGGAAGTAAATCTGAGGATGGTGACCTTCAATAGTATAGATAGTAAGCTAAAATAATCAAACAAAACCAGTCAATCTATGAAGAAACAAACAAGATAAAAGCTAAGGAAGTTTATATAAGAAAAATTCTTGAAAATAAAGAGATCCATGTGAAATACAAAATTTATAAAAACAAATGAAAAACCAAATGAGAAAAATCCCATCTTCCGTGGGAAAGCTCAAAAAATGTTAAAATACATTTATTTACAACACAACTAATCATCCCCCTCCCAAGTATTACCTAAATCAAATTCCCTATGATTATACAGTAGAAGTGACAAATAGATTTAAGGGATTAGATCTCGCAGACAGAGTACCTGAAGAACTATGGACTGAGGTTCATAATATTGTACAGAGGCAGTGACCAAAATCATCCCAAAGAGAAAGAAATGCAAGAAGGTAAAATCGTTGTCTGAGGAGGCTTTACAAATAGCTGAGAAGAGAAGAGACATGAAAAGCAAGGGGGAAAAGGAAAGATATACCCAATGAATGCAGAATTCTAGAGAATAGCAAGGAGGGATAAGAAGGCCTTTTTAAAAGAATAATGCAAAGAAACAGAGCAACAGTATAGAATGGGAAAGACTAGAGATCTCTTCAAGAAAATTAAACATACCAAAGGAACATTTAATTCAAAGATGAGTACCATAAAGGACAGAAACGGCAAGGACCTAAGAGAAGCAGAAGAGATTCACAAGTGGTAGCAAGAATATGCTATACACAAAGGTCTTAATGACCCAGATAAACACAATGGTGTGATCACTCACCCAGAGCCAGACATCCTGCAGTGTGAAGTCAAGTGGGCCTTAGGAATCGTTGCTGCAACAAAGCTAGTGGAGGTGATAGAATTCTAGCTGAGCTATTTCAGATCCTAAAAGTCAAAGAACTCAATATGTCAGCAAACTTGGAAAACTCAACAGTGGCCATGGGACTGGAAATGGTCAGTTTTCATTCCAATTCCAAAGAAAGGCAGTGTCAAAAATATGCAAAAAATGTTCAAACTACCAAACAACTGCACTCATTTCACATGTTAGCAATGCAATGCTCAAAATCCTTCAAGCTAGGTTTCAGCAGTATGTAAACTGAAATTCCAGATGTGTGAAGTGGATTTACAAAAAGCAGAGGAACCAGAGATCGAATTGCCAACATCTGTTACACCACAGAAAAAGCAAGGGAATTCAAGAAAAAAGATCTGCTTCATTGACTATGCTAAAGCCTTTGGTTATGTGGATAAAGATAAACACAATGGTGTGATCACTCACCCAGAGCCAGACATCCTGCAGTGTGAAGTCAAGTGGGCCTTAGGAATCGTTGCTGCAACAAAGCTAGTGGAGGTGATAGAATTCTAGCTGAGCTATTTCAGATCCTAAAAGTCAAAGAACTCAATATGTCAGCAAACTTGGAAAACTCAACAGTGGCCATGGGACTGGAAATGGTCAGTTTTCATTCCAATTCCAAAGAAAGGCAGTGTCAAAAATATGCAAAAAATGTTCAAACTACCAAACAACTGCACTCATTTCACATGTTAGCAATGCAATGCTCAAAATCCTTCAAGCTAGGTTTCAGCAGTATGTAAACTGAAATTCCAGATGTGTGAAGTGGATTTACAAAAAGCAGAGGAACCAGAGATCGAATTGCCAACATCTGTTACACCACAGAAAAAGCAAGGGAATTCAAGAAAAAAGATCTGCTTCATTGACTATGCTAAAGCCTTTGGTTATGTGGATAACAACAAACTGTGGAAAATTCTTAAAGAGGTGGAAATACCAGACCACCTTACCTGTCTCCTGAGAAATCTGTATAAAGATCAAGAAGCAACTGTTAGAACTAGACATGGAACAACAGAAAATTGGAAAAAGGAGTACATCAAGACTATATGTTGTCACCCTGCTTTTTTAACTTAGATGCAGAGTACCTCATGCAAAATGCAGGATGAATCACAAGCTGGAATCAAGATTGCTAGGAGAAATAGCAACAACCTCAGATATGCAGATGATACTACTCTAATGGCAGAAAGCAAAAAGAGACTAAAGAGACTCTTGATGAAGTTTGAAGAGGAGATTGAAAAAGTTGGCTTAAAATTCAACATTCAAAACACTAAGACCTTGACATAAGGTAAGGTGGCCCCAATTAATGGCAAATAGATGGGAAAAAAATGGAAAAAGTGATAGATTTTATTTTCATGGCTCCAAAATCACTGTGGACAGTGACTGCAGCTATGAAATTAAAAGGTGTTTGCTCCTTGAAAAAAAAAGCTATGACAAACCTAGACAATGTATTAAACATCAGAGGCATCACTTTGCCTACAAAGGTTTGTCTAGTCAAAGCTATGGTTTTCCCACTAGTTGTGTGCAGATATAAGAGTTGGACCATAAAGAAGGCTGAATGCTGAAGAATTGATGCTTTTGAACTGTGGTGCTGGAGAACACTCTTGAGAGTCCCTTGGACTGCAAGGAGATCCAACCAGTCGATCCTAAAGGAGATCAACCCTGAATATTCGTTGAAAGTACTGATGTTGATGCGCCAATGTTTTGGCCACCTGATGTGAAAAGCGGGCACATTAGGAAAGACCCTGATGCTGGGAAAGATGAGGGCAGGAGGAGAAGGAGCAACAGAGTATGAGATGGTTGGAAGGCATCGTCTGCTCAATGGATATGAGTCTGAACAAACTCTGGGAACTAGAGAAGGACAGGTAATCCTGGTGTGCCGCAGTGCATGGGGTCCCAAAGAGTCAGACACGACTTAGCAATCGAACCACAAAACATTCCCTAGAGTACGGGATGAAGTGAAATTCACATTAGCAAGGTTGAAAAGAAAGTGGAAACTTTATTCACAGATGTCACCTTTCAGGATTCTTAAAAATGTTTATAAAACTTTGGTACTACTCTAATTTGAGACATACAGAAAAAAAGGAGAGATTTATGTACCTTTTAGAGTCACTTTTACCCATGCTTAGCCTTGACATTATTCTTTTCTTTCAGCTGCATAGATATATCTTGGGATGAATAAATAATTTGCAAATATATGAGTCAACAAAGAAAGAAATGCAGACTTGCAGACTGATAATGGAAATTACAGGGGTTATAAAATATCATACAGCGTGTTGCCATTAAGACAAAGGGACTACAGGAAGTTGTAAATAACTCATAACTTTTTAAAGGACTGCTTTTAAAATATTCTTTGTAGAAGCATAAGTGATAAAAGTCCAGCCATCTTTCATGTGAAATCATTATTCTCAGTAAGCAACTTGCTAACGTGAAAAGTCAGAAGTGGACATGATGGCATTGTTTCATTCAGTTCTTCTGAATGAAATGTCATAGCCTATCTGCAGTCTCATACACGAGTGAAATGTTGAATAGTTTTTAATATACAGGTGTTACACAACAACAGCATAAAACTCTACAAAATAATGGTTGTATTATGGAATGAAAAGAAAGTGAAAATGAAGGAAACTTGTGTGATCTTTACAATTTAGGAGATGTTTTCTAAATTGTACATTATTCAATTTAGTTCTCCTAAGAACTCTCTAATCTGGTGATAGTTAATCTTTTTACTGGTATAGATACCTAACATCATTAAATGACTTACCTAAAATCTCATATATTTTTATTAAAAGATCTTTTTATTTTAATGTCAAATGTTAGAGAAATGGTAAATCTAAGAAAAAGCAAAAAAAGTGTTTGGAATGGGTATATCTGATATTTAGAGCCTACACTTATTAAGTGACTTCACTTGCTCTATTTACTGTGAGATGGAAAGAAACAAAGTGTCAGAGAACAAAAAAAGAGATACTTTATTGAAAGAACTTCATACTAATGCTCAGGTTGACAAAAGCAGTTTAATATGATTCTTTTCTTAAAAAGATTTTTTTGATGTGGAACATTTTTAAAGTCTTTATTGAATTTGTTACAGTATTGCTTCTGTTTTGTGCTTTTGACTTTTTAACCAAGAGGCATGTGAGATCTTAACTCCTCAACCTGGGATTGAATTCACACCCCTGCATTGGAAGGCAAAGCCTGGACTTCCATGGAAGTCCCTAATATTATTCTTGATTATAAGTTAATTATGTGACATTCTACAAAGTGAAAGAGGCTGGTTTGTTAAAATTCTGTATTTGGGCAATAAGAAATCTGGGCAAATCAGGTCTTCTAACTTCTACTGAAAGCTGAAGTTGAGGGGGAGCCTGGTTGATAAGCAGGATGAGTTTTCAGTAGGTAGGGCATAGTAAGAGTAGTTTATTTAATCTGTGATTACTAAATCATCCAAGTACTTCATGAGTGTCACCTTGGTGAGAGAATTTGTGAGTCACAGAGGATATACACAGCCTATTTTAATGACAAAAATATGATCCTGGCAGGATCTTGATATGTTAGATCCCAGGACTTCCCTGGTGGTCCAGTGGCTAACACTCCCCACTCTCAATGCCAAGGGCCTGGATTCAATCCCTGGTCAAGAAACTAAGATCGTACAAGTGGCACAGCACACCACCCCCCACCAAATTAGATCCATCAACATGAGTGTATCATTTGTATGTTAATATATTTATAGCATAGTTTTTTAAATGGATAAAAACTAATGAAACTGGTTTTGAAATGAAAGAGTTATTTAGACAAGCTAGTATGCTGAAATTGATTGGTTACATAGCACCAGGAAATATTTTCTGATTCACTAGTCACTCCATCTATTTTATTTCAGAGAAATATTTGTCAAAACACTTTCTCTGTGAATAAGGATGACTAATAATTGTATATTTTCTAAATATGAAAATGAATGAGGCCTCTCAAATATTTCTTCTGCCTAGAATCAATTTTCTTTATGTCTAACTGACATAACAGTTGTAGTATAGTTCTGAAAATAAAATCCACTAAATTTAATAATCTTTTGAGCCTTTCTTCCATTAAAATGATTTCATTTATGTAAAATCAGTATTTAAAAAAACATATTTGTGGTTTTGTTTATAATCAGGAAAATCGATCCTTTAAATCTGTTGCAGACTGGGGTTCAATTCCTGGGTGGGAAAGATCCCCTGAAGAAGGAAATAGCAACCCACTCCAGTATTCTTGTCTGGAGAATCCCATGGACTGAGAAGTCTGACAGGCTATAGTCCATGGGGTTGCAAGAGTGGGACATGACTTAGCAACTAAATTACCACTAAACAATATGTTTACCTGTGCAAGCCTGCATATGTGTGAAAAAGTGGACATTTAAAAATTAACTTCATTATCATGATCAATGTGTCTAAAAATATAAGTTTTTCAAAAAAAAAGATACCCATCTATTGATTGTTTGTGAAGTCATGCTAATGGACACATTGGAAAAATCCAAAAGCATGCATATTTTTTGACACAAGATGCTCCTGTATTACAAAAGCATTTTAACAGCACAAAAGTTCATTTTTCCTCAAAAATCCTTGAGCTAAGTGACATTCCCAGAAAATGAGCCATTTTATATTGTGGTTTAAAGGATCACTGCCTCATAGCTGAAAGACAGATAAACTATTTTGTTACCTTTAAGCTATTATATTGAGTGAAATTCCTTGGTTTTGAGCAGAGATGCTGTTTTCCAGCCTAGATTATTCTATCCAGAAAGGCTTTTGCCAAAATATTTTTTATCCTTATTTAATGGAAATGTTTTTATTCTCAACAAGGAATTTGTTCCTGTTAAGTGGTGAAAACAAAGGAAAGTGTAATGAAGAAAACATACATCATGTGTGTCCAATCATTTTAGTATTGATATGTTTACCTCTTTGTCTATTTTCCTTTTTCTTGCTCTCATTCCCTCTGTCTTTCTTTCCTATATCTCTGTCTCATTTCTCTTTCTGTGTGTTTTAAAGAAAAAGGAGATATTACATGGTTTTGTAACATTTTTTGTATAGTTAATGCTGAATTGTGCATTTTATACCAATAAAAACAGGTTTACATCATTATTTTAAAAGTAGCATATTTCATTGCATGGTTATTTATTTTTTCAGTGTATTTAATTACTCAGCACTATCTTGAGGGGCTCTTACTTTGTCTCTATTTTTGTTCAAACTATAAACAGAATAAAGAACATTGTAAAGCTGGTAATTCGCTAAGTGTAAATTTTAACAGCAGAATACTTTGTAAAATGATATGTATGTTTTTGGGATTTTGATCTATTTTATTACATTGACATTTACAATGTTTATGTCAGTTCTACAATCCTGTCAACAAGCTAGGAAAGCACCTTATAATTCCCCTTTAACCTGTTTTTAGTCTTAAAATTCTGCCATTTATAATGATAAATAATGCTTTCTCACAGTGATTTTACTATTTATCTTTGGTTCATAATTAGGTTCAAAAATTTTTCTTTTTACCTATTTGTATTCCAGATTTTATGAAACATTTGTGCATATATTGAATATATTTTTATTTAACTGACTTACCACTTATTTTTTATACAATGGATGTTCAAACCTAAAGGTCTCATTTTTTTCAAATTCTCTTTTTCAATATTATTTATCAATCTTGACTATGGTGTTTTAGCCATTCGTATTTAGTTCTGTGTGCTCTTTTTATCTTTATGTTTTCTAATATTGGTAAACCTTTTGAAATCATTCAGTGCAATTTAATAGATATTTTTTTCTCTGCTATTTTGCCATTTGGTGGAGAGTTACTAAGGAAACATCAGGAATATCAACTGTTGACAGCTGCTCTAATAATTCGACTAACCCCAGAGTGTTACACAGCCTGAAAATATTTTTATTGAGGGGGCCCAACTGTTTAAGCATATGTATTTCTCACAACATCCCCAATATTGGTTACTTTTATCATTCCTGTCTTACAAATGGAAGAACTAGGACATGAGAATTGAAGACATTTTACTAAATTTGCATGGTAGAAATTGGTAGAGCTGAGCTTAGAACCCAATCAGTCTTATTTCAGAGTTCACACACTTAACCCCTTCACCATTACTGCTTCTTGAATGAAACACTCTTAAAGTGTTGGTACCCTTTTTAATGAGCTTCCCAGTAGGTCCTCAATGTGATTGAGTGGCCAAGATGCATCCTTTCTGGAAGCTGAAACTGTTTATTTTAAGCTTCCCTTATATGGACCTCATTCATGACCTTCTCCTACAGAGAATGACTGCATTTTAAAGCTGCCCTAATTTCTATGTTTCTAGCTTCTGTGATGGACTCTCTTTAAGCTTTTTGCCTATTCCTGGACCACTAGGAATTTCTTGGACCTCCCTAGAGTAGGTACTCTAAATGTGGGCTTTAAATAGAACAGTGTTTTTTGATACATTCAAATTGCTTATATAGAATTGTTGCTTTCCCCCCAGACTTTAACTTTATTGTACATTGTATTGTACCTTTCAGTGAGATAGGACTAATTAATTATAATTGTTAGCAAGCCTTGGGCATATTTATCACCACTTTGCTTCTGCTACTTTCAGATATGGCAGTTTTAGACTTCAAAGATGTCTCTGTGTTGATAATACAGGAACACGTCACAAGACGTCACGGCTAGGATTCACTGACTGTCTCTGTCGCTGGCTGCTTTAGAAAATTCTTTTTTAACCACTTCAATATTCCTAAGGAATATAGACTATTTGGAAGATGTGTTTAATTAAGGCAGTACATAAAAGCTATAAGATGACAAGAAAAGAACCCCAAATATGAAGTTAGAGACTGAGGTAACATTTTAGTTTTCTTACTTTATAACTTTGTGATTTCAAATGTTAAGCTTCCAGATCTTAGTTTCCTCAACTATAAAATGTAAATAATAAGATATGCCATTTAAATATGGCACAGATACTGAGATAATTGGGATGGAAATGAAAAAATGTAGTAATATGGTATGTGGATATAATTTGTTAATAGTATCCTATAAAAATATGAGATTCAACATGTCATTTAATATAGAATCATCAATAAAATCTAGCAATACCAGACAATGTACATGGGCAATGAAAAAGCATATACTATAAGTGTAAAAAAAGCATATACTATAAGTGTAAAAAAAGCATATACTATAAGTGTAATAAATTATTTTTTGTTTAAATTTTAAAATAACAGCCATCCAATATTATTCTTGAGGCTTCCCTGGTGACTCAGTGGTAAATATTTCTCCTGTAGTGCAGGAAACATGGGTTCTAGCCCTAGGCTGGGAAGATCCCTTGAAGAAGGAAATGGCAACCCACTCCAGTATTCTTGTCTGGGAAAGAGGAGAGAGGAGCCCAGTGGGCTATAATCCATGTGGTCACAAAGAGTCAGACATAATTTAACAAATAAACAGAAATATTACTCTTGTTATTATACTTATTATTAAATTGTACATAGCCATTTTGATATAGGTTATTAAGATAGAGTCAGTCTCTGATGAGCAAACGTTTGCCATCATAGAGCAAATCATTCTTAAATACATTTTCGTTTTGCAGGTTCTTGTTAAAATTAAGTAAGTAAAATTGTGTATGCTTTATATGTATCACTGAAATTAGGTTTAAGTTGCAATTTATGTGTGTGTTAAATAATTATGTTTCTTCCTCATTATATGTTTTTAATGGATTTCATTCGTTTTGGAGGAGATAGTATGCTAAGAGAATTCAGTGATTTGGAATTAATATTTATTTACAGAAATCATAGTTTTTCATAAAAATATTTTAAAGTGATTGCTAATTATTCTCAGAGACAAGAAAGCTTGTCTTTTTAAGTGCCAGGATTGGGTTGCCATGTTTTACTCTGAATACAACACCTGGAGAAAATCATTTAAGGGTGACTTTGGTTTTGGTCCTTTTTAAGACTGCCTGTAATTGCTTTTGCATTGAGCTGTATTCATGAATGTGCATTCATCAAAGAATGAAGAGCAATGTGACATTTTCAAGTTTTACTAAGTCGCCTAGCATCCGTTGCCATAGTACTCAGAAATGAGGAAACCGGGAAAAGGCAGAGCTGGTTTTCGTTATGTGTTGAAAGAGGTCAGAAGCATTAAAGTGTCAGAGCAAAAAAAGAAAAAAAAAAAAAGATGAAGAGAAAGTGAGTTACTTTGAAAATGGTTATTAATGAGTATAAAAAGCAAACATAACAGCCAGCATTTTTTGAAAGGCAACAAGATATGAAAAAGATGTACTAAAGGGAAGGGTGGCCTCATTATTTTCAAAAAGCATGCACAGTGTCCTAACTTTCCCTTTTCTTTGTAAAGAGAAAAGGAATCTCCATACACCTAATGTCTTCTAATTTGAGAAGACTCTCTTCTCTATTAGAAAATGGATCAGGCTGGTTTCTGCCTTGGTTAAAAAAGAAAAAAAATCTAAGCATAATTTTGTGCCTTTAAAATATCCTTTGAGTAAAATGCATATTGAAGCATGTGCCTGATTATTGGGTCTAGAACTTTGTAAATTTGTATAATATTTAAAATTAAAGATCCAACATTATTTAAATACTGTGGCTTTAGAACCTGTCCTTATAATTCCTTGATCTCAATATTCAGAAAACTAAGATCATGGCATCTGGTCCCATCACTTCCTGGCAAATAGATGGGGAAACAATGGAGACAGTGAGAGACCTTATATTTTGGGGCTTCAAAATCACTGCAGATGGTGACTGCAGCTGTGAAATGATAAGACTCTTGCTCCTTGGAAGAAAAGCTATGACAAATCTAGACAGCATATTTAAAAGCAGAGACATTGCTTTACCGACAAAGGTCTAGTCAAAGCTATGGTTTTTCTAGTAGTCATGTGTGCATAGGAGAGTTGGATTAAAAATAAAGCTGAGGGCCAAAGAACTGATGCTTTTGAACTGTGGTGTTAATATTCAGAAAACTAAGATCATGGCATCTGGTCCCATCACTTCCTGGCAAATAGATGGGGAAACAATGGAGACAGTGAGAGACCTTATATTTTGGGGCTTCAAAATCACTGCAGATGGTGACTGCAGCTGTGAAATGATAAGACTCTTGCTCCTTGGAAGAAAAGCTATGACAAATCTAGACAGCATATTTAAAAGCAGAGACATTGCTTTACCGACAAAGGTCTAGTCAAAGCTATGGTTTTTCTAGTAGTCATGTGTGCATAGGAGAGTTGGATTAAAAATAAAGCTGAGGGCCAAAGAACTGATGCTTTTGAACTGTGGTGTTAGAGAAGACTCTTGAGAGTCCCTTGGACTGCAAGGCGATCAAGCCAGTCAATCCTAAAGGAAATCAGTCCTGAATATTCATTGGAAGGACTGACGCTGAAGCTGAAGCACCAATGCTTTGGCCACCTGATGTGAAAAACTGTCACTGGAAAAGACCCTGATGCTGGGAAAGACCCTAATGCAGGAAAAGAAAGTAAAAGTGAAGTCACTCAGTCGTGTCCGACTCTTTGAGACCCTGTGGACTGTAGCCTACCAGGCTCCTCCCACCATGGGATTCTCCAGGCAAGAGTACTGGAGTGGGTTGCCATTTCCTTCTCCAGGGGATCTTCCTGACCCAGGGATCGAACCCAGGTCTCCCACACTGGAGGCAGATGTTTTCACCTCTGAGCCATCAGGGAAGAATGAGACCACAAAGGATGAGATGGTTGGATGGCATCACTGACTTGATGGACATGAGTCTGAGCAAGCTCCAGGAGTTGGTGTTATACAGGGAAGCCTGAGTGCTGCAGTCCATGGGGTTGCAAAGAGTGGGACATGACTGAGCAACTGAGCTGAACTGAACTGATAAATTTTGATGATACAAAATTTATGGTATATAGGCCACATATTTTGGTGTCATCATTTTTCCAAATCTCCCTCTTTCATGATCAAGATTTCTAGAATTTATTTCCTTAGTCTCCACATATTATTCTCAGGTCTGTCATTTTTTCATAAGCTGAATTTTGTCCTCAGTCACCATCCCAGAGACTTGACCTCCTTTGATACATACTTCTGCTTGCCTCCAGAGTCTCCATGGTCTTGACTTTTTGTCATAACTGCCATTTCTTTCCCCAGCCTTCTTCCTGATCTTTGAGCCTTGTTGGAGAAAGCTAAAATAAAATGGTTTATTGGATGCACTACAACCTAAGCTCCTGAAGATCATGTAGGTCTGTATCACTGCTGAGAGAGCTAAAATTTCCCAATTTCACTATTTTCTTTTGCAAATTTCTTCAAGTCTTCTTAATTTTAGCCTGAAGTCCCATTGTTGTTGTTCAGTCACTCAGTCTTGTCTGATTATTTGCAAATGCATGGACTGCAGCATGCCAGGTTTCCATGTCTTTAACTATCTCCCAGAGTTTGCTCAAATTTATGTCCACTGAGTTGGTGATGCTATCTAACCATCTCATCTTCTGCCACCTTCTTTTGCCTTCAATCTTTCCCAGCATCAGGGTCTTTTCCAATGAGTCAGCTCTTTGCATCAGGTTTCCAAAGTATGGAAGCTTCAGCTTCAGCAGTAGACTTTCCAATGACTGATTGGACTATCAGGACTGATTTCCTTTAGGATTGACTGGATTGATCTCCTTGTAGTCCAAAGGACTCTCAAGAATCTTCTGCAACGTCACAGTTCAAAAGCATCAATTCTTTGGCACTTAGCCTTCCTTATGGTCCAACTCTCAAATCTATACATGACTACTGGAAAAACCATAGCTTGGACTAGATGGACCTTTGTCAGCAAAGTAATGTCTCTGCTTTTTAGTATGCTGTCTAGGTTGGTCATAGCTTCTCTTCCAAGGAGCAAGTGTCTTTTAATTTCTTGGCTACAGTCACCATCTGCAGTGATCTTGGACCCCAAGAAAAATAAAGTCACTATTTCCATTATTTCCCCATCTATTTACCATGAAGTGATGAGAGAATGGATGCCGTGATCTTCATTTTTTGCGAACTTTTTAACACTCCTCTTTCACCTTCATCAAGAGGCTCTTTAGTTCCTCTTCATAAGGGTGGTGTCATCTGCATATCTGCTGCTGCTGCTGCTAAGTCACTTCAGTCGTGTCCGACTCTGTGTGACCCCATAGACGGCAGCCCACCAGGCTCCCCCATCCCTGGGATTCTCCAGGCAAGAATACTGGAGTGGGTTGTCATTTCCTTCTCCAATGCATGAAAGAGAAAAGTGAAAGTGAAGTCGCTCAGTCTGTCCGACTGTTAGCGACCCCATGGACTGCAGCCCACCAGGCTCCTCTGTCCATTGGATTTTCCAGGCAAGAGTACTGGGGTGGGGTGCCATTGCCTTCCCCCTGCATATCTGAGGTAACTGATTTTCTCTTGACCATACTGATTCCAGCTTGTGCTTCTTCCAGTCCAGCGTTTCTCATGATGTACTCTGCATATAAGTTAAATAAGCAGGGTGACAATATACAGCCTTGACGTACTCCTTTCCCAATTTGCAACCAGTCTGTTGTCATTGTTCCACGTCTGGTTCTAACTGTTGCTTCTTGATCTGCATACAGCTTTTGCAGGAGACAGGTAAGGTGGCCTGGTATTCCTATCTCTTTAAGAATGTTCCACAGTTTTTTTTGTGATCTACACCATTAAAAGCTTTAACATAGTCAATGAAGCAAAAGTAGATGTTTTCTGGAATTCCCTTGCTTTTTTCTATGATTCAATGGATGTTGTCAATTTGATCTTTGGCTCCTCTGCTTTTTCTAAATCCAGCTTGTAGATCTGGAATTTCTCCATTCATGTACTGTTGAAGCCTAGCTTGGAGAATTTTAAGCATTACTTTTCCAGCATGTGAAATGAGTGCAATTGTGTAGTAGTTTGAACATTCTTTGGCGTTACCTTTCTTTTGATTGGAATGAAAACTGACCTTTTCCAGTCCTATGGCTGCTGCTGAGTTTTCCAAATTTGCTAGCATGTTGACTTCAAGACTTTAACAGCGTCATCTTTCAGGATGTGAATTAGCTCAGCTGGAATTCCATCATCTCCACAAGCTTTGCTCATAGTGATGATTTCTAAGGCCCACTTGACTTCACACTCCAGAATATCTGGTCTGGCTCTACATGAGTGATCACACCATTGTGGTTATCTGGGTCATTAAGATCTTTTTTGTATAGTTCTTCTGTGTATTCTTGCCACCTCTTCTTAATATCTTCTGCTTCTGTTAGGTCCATACTGTTTCTATCCTTTATACACATTCTGAAATTATTCTGTTCTCCTCTTCTGTATTTATGTTGTTGTTTAGTTGCTCAGTAGTATCTGACTCTTTTGTGACCCATGGACTATAGCTCGCCAGGCTTCTCTGTTCATGGGATTTCCCAGGCAAGAATACTGGAGTGGGTTGACATTGCTTTCTCTAGAGAATCTTCCCAAGCCAAGGATCAAACTTGTTCTTCACTGGCAGGGGATGCTTTACCACTGAGCCACCTGGGAAGCCCACTCTGTATTTATGATTAATGTTAAATGAAATGGTCCTTCAGCTTCCTGTTTTACCTAAAAATGTACCTTCGTTGTCACTCACTTTCTTTTTTTTTTTTCATTTTCCATCTCTGTGAATCAACAGCACACCTCCACCCAGGCTCTTAATTGCATCTTCTTTGTATTCTAAATTGCAACTAAGAATCATGATGGATTAAATAGGACCCTAATCTAGCAGTAATGCAAGCCTAAAGAAAATCCTCTGTAGTTGATGTGTGTAGATAATACATTCAACATCATTCTAAGACTTTCTCTGGGAAATATTAGCCATTTAAAATAGTCCTGTTAATATCATGGTTCTGATTAGAACCAGAGATTAATAGGTATCTAAAAGCAAGCACTTTTTTTAGTAAAGTTTGAGTTAAAATAAATAAGCAAACAAACCTCTCATTAGCACTGCTTTGAGCTGTGTTCCTTTATCTTTTGTCTTTTATAATTGACAAGAGTCTGAAACTAGTAGCTCATATGAAATGTTATACCATTTTACATAAATACATTAATTAGAACATTATTTACAAAAAAAACTCTCATGCTAGAAATATCCATAACTTTCCCCCTACAGTTAGAAAAACTGAAATTGAGATAGGGATCTCCTTACACCACAATGGATGGGGGGTGGGGAGGAGAATGTGCCCCCAGATAAATTAAACTTGTATCTTGTCATTTAATGTTAATCTCAGTGAAGCATATTTGTTGATAATATTTTCAAATGCAACAAATGTTATGAAATGATACAGACATGTCAACATTAAGGTAAGGGAATTTTTTAAATGAAAATGTCAGACTCAGATGAGATGATGACTCAGAAAGCAGAAATTAAAAATTTGACTCATAATAAAATTTGCCAAGCTGCCTGAGGCACTTCCCCATCTGTATGTGTAACATGTATTCAGCTATTGTAAAGTTTCTCTAACAGTCTTGGGAAGGGCTATGACAGTAACAAGGAAGATTGATAGCAAATTCCATGGCTCTTTGTTAATCACTTTAAAGAACACTGCTTTGTACTCTCTTATGTTGTGTCTGGAAATATATATGCTCACCATACCATATTGAAAACTTTTATCCTATTACCCATCTGCTGCTAGTAAATGATCAGTTTAAATGCAAAAATGGGTGATAGGGGTGTGAAACTTAAAGAATTGTCAAGAACACCATTTTTCTAGCCCTTGTTCTATGAATCACCTTTTGGGAAATGAAAGAACCTAATGCACACCACATTTTGAAATGTTTCCTTAGGGGATTTAAATCATATTTCATGTAACTTGAGTTATATGATAATGACAAACCTGTCTTCAAATATTAGAGATGGTAATTTTGAATATATAGATTTGGCACAGTGAGTATTATTTTTCATCATAAAGTATATGATGAAACTCATTATTAGAATATGGAGTTTATGAAAACATGTTTCCTTCCATTTAGCTGGAGGTATTTCTCTTACTAGTTGATCAGTTCCCAAGATCTACAGTCAGATAAATAAAAAGCCCTTAAGAGTTGCAATAAGAGGAACAAAAATATAGTGGTGAGACATTTCATTTGTTGGGGAGATAGAATTTATTTCCTCAGTTACTTGTGACCATCTGCAGGTTATAAAGAGGAATGTACATTAGCACAATTAACCATCTCTTTTTGCTTTTAATTGTGTTCGTGGATTCATTTCTAAGTATTATAATCAGTTTTTCTTCTGTGTCAGAAGTTAAGGCCAATGCCAAACTTATTTTGGGGAGTAAAGAGATTACTTAGGTAGTAGATTTTCTTCAGTGCTTCTAGAAGTAATAAATAATAGCAAAATAAAGATACAATTAGTCTTACCAATAAGTTGCTCATTAGAAATATTGTGAAAAGACTAGACCATTTCCAAATTGGAAAAAAAAAAATTATTCAGTTCTATAGAACAGTTGCAATTTGCTCTCATGGTGGAATGACTAGTTGGGACCAGCAAACAGTATAACACAGTTGTTAAATGTAAGGTATAAATAGGCAGAGTGTCTGGGTCAAATCCTGGCTGTATCACTTAACAATTGTGTGATTTGGGGCAAGTTTCTTTATCTGTATAGCTATAAAACCTATACCAGACTCTTAAGATTACTTTAAACGTTAAATATTAAATTCACAAATCAGGAAGACTTTACTTCCATACATGTACCACCCCACCGTTTAAAAATTTCTTGAATAAAACTGTACAACCCTTCAGATGAATCATGAATGAATCCTAAGAATATAATCTACTTTGTAGAATGATAAAATATCCTTGAAAGAGATTTACAGCTCTGGAGAAGCATAATCTAAGAGAAACAGCCTATGTCAAGAGGGAGAATCAAACTCATTTTCTTTGTAAGGAATGTAAATGTCTGACTGACTACATTATTGGTGAATGTTTTCCCACATATGGCTGATTGTCTCAGTTGAGAGTACAACCAGGCTTCATTTCTTGTAACTGGGCTGTGTGTACTTTCAGAAAGTGCAACTTAAGTTAAACTTGAATGAAAGGAAAACACATCTGAAAACATGAGTTGTACATTAATAAAAGGTCAACCAACCTCATACGTAACAAACCAAAGTATTTTAGATAAAGCAGACCATCATTGCTTTCTTTTAGAACAGGTAACAAAAAATTAAGCCTATCACTTTCTAAAGATGTAAAAACAAGACCTGTTATATCATCAATCAGATATTTCCAAATAGTTGCCTGAGAGGCAATAAAATTTAAGTACAGTCTTCAAATAGTCAGTAATTGCTAATCATTACTTTGATGTAGAATCTCAACTATGGTAATAAAGTATTTTTCTTCTTCTTATGGTTATTTAGTGCATTGCACTCTTAGTAATTATTTTTACAGTTAAGGAATGCAGCCTTTTCTGTATTTAAAAACACTTTTTGTATGTAGCTTCCCATATTAGGTTTGCTCTCACAAATTAGATCAGAGAAAATAACAAATATAAGTTTAGGGTGTTTGGCCTGGTAGGAGGGTTGTCCAGGAAGAGAAAACTTGAATCAGTTTGTTATGGGTTGGAGAAGGCAGACTAGAGACAAGAATAAGTATTGGGATTGTATTGAAATGGTCTAATCAAAATGAGTCAGGAGATGCCTGGTAACTTATTGTTCTGTGTCCTGAAAAATTCCTTCAGTAAGAAAAAATTTGAAGGAAATGAGAGGATGGATAGGTATCAGGGGAGAAAGGGAAAAGAAGATAGAGAAGAGAAGAGGAAAGAGGTAAAATCTAAAAAAGGAAAAATTACCAGAGGTGACAAAGAAGGAACTACTAAACAAGTGATAAAGCCTACAATAACCCAAGGATTATCTGATCTGATAAGGACTCTAATCACAAGGGATACAGCTTTTAGGTCCAAAGCAGGACAAGGCATGGACCTGGAAATGAGACCCACACAAAGCCAGTACTCTGGAATGAATGTAATCTCCTTGAACAAAGGACAAGAAAAAAAATGCCCACTGATCCCCAAACAGCAGACTGTTTCTACTCATGGCTTCATGTAGAGAAAATTCTCCTGTAAAAATGAAAACCAAAACTTTGTATGGAAATAGGTCTAAAAATGACAGCACTGTTGTAAAATGGGGTGCACAAGAACGGTCATGTCTCAGGTCTTGGGTGAGTTTCAGGGATGGCCACCGAATGAGGGTCCCTGGCTTCACTCAGGAAAGAAGTCAGCAGCAGCCATAGAAAAGTGAAAGCAGGTTTATTTAGAAATATACATTTCATAGGCAGAATATGGACCATCTCAAAAGGTAACAGTGGCCCTGGCTTTTGCGGGTGGTTAGTTTTTATGTGCAGGGTAATTTCGTAAGCTAACAAGTGGGAGGAACATTTTAACTATCTTGAATAAAGAGAGGGTGTTTCCAGGAATTGGGCCACTGCCCACATTTTGGACTTTCATGGGCACTGTCATGGTGCCTGTGGGTGTGCCACTTGGCATATGTAAATATACTTAAACAAGCACATAATGAGGCTCAAGGTCTAGGGGAAGTGGAATCTTCCACCATTTTGGGCCTATTAGGTTCTAACCTAATGAAGGCAGAGAAGGCAATGGCAACCCACTCCAGTGCTCTTGCCTGAAAATCCCATGGACAGAGCAGCCTGGTAGGCTGCAGTCCATGGGGTCACACAGAGTCGGACACGATTGAAGCAACTTAGCAGCTTAGCAGCAGGTTCTAACCAGTTTTTGTTGTATCCTCAATGGCTTTGCCTTTTTTTTTTTTTTTTTAATTAAAGGTTGTGCTCTGCCTCCTTCTCTCTTGTCTCAGTATTGTTGTAGTTGTTCAGTCTCTAAGTCATGTCTGATTGTTTGCAGTCCCATGGACTGCAGTATTCTAAGCTTCCGTGTCTTTCACTGTCTCCCAGAGGTTGCTCATATTTATGTCAGTTGAGTTTGTGATGCTATCTAACATCTCATCCTCTGCCACCTATTTTTTTAGTAAAGTTTGAGTTAAAATAAATAAGCAAACAAACCTCTCATTAGCACTGCTTTGAGCTGTGTTCCTTTATCTTTTGTCTTTTATAATTGACAAGAGTCTGAAACTAGTAGCTCATATGAAATGTTATACCATTTTACATAAATACATTAATTAGAACATTATTTACAAAAAAAACTCTCATGCTAGAAATATCCATAACTTTCCCCCTACAGTTAGAAAAACTGAAATTGAGATAGGGATCTCCTTACACCACAATGGATGGGGGGTGGGGAGGAGAATGTGCCCCCAGATAAATTAAACTTGTATCTTGTCATTTAATGTTAATCTCAGTGAAGCATATTTGTTGATAATATTTTCAAATGCAACAAATGTTATGAAATGATACAGACATGTCAACATTAAGGTAAGGGAATTTTTTTAATGAAAATGTCAGACTCAGATGAGATGATGACTCAGAAAGCAGAAATTAAAAATTTGACTCATAATAAAATTTGCCAAGCTGCCTGAGGCACTTCCCCATCTGTATGTGTAACATGTATTCAGCTATTGTAAAGTTTCTCTAACAGTCTTGGGAAGGGCTATGACAGTAACAAGGAAGATTGATAGCAAATTCCATGGCTCTTTGTTAATCACTTTAAAGAACACTGCTTTGTACTCTCTTATGTTGTGTCTGGAAATATATATGCTCACCATACCATATTGAAAACTTTTATCCTATTACCCATCTGCTGCTAGTAAATGATCAGTTTAAATGCAAAAATGGGTGATAGGGGTGTGAAACTTAAAGAATTGTCAAGAACACCATTTTTCTAGCCCTTGTTCTATGAATCACCTTTTGGGAAATGAAAGAACCTAATGCACACCACATTTTGAAATGTTTCCTTAGGGGATTTAAATCATATTTCATGTAACTTGAGTTATATGATAATGACAAACCTGTCTTCAAATATTAGAGATGGTAATTTTGAATATATAGATTTGGCACAGTGAGTATTATTTTTCATCATAAAGTATATGATGAAACTCATTATTAGAATATGGAGTTTATGAAAACATGTTTCCTTCCATTTAGCTGGAGGTATTTCTCTTACTAGTTGATCAGTTCCCAAGATCTACAGTCAGATAAATAAAAAGCCCTTAAGAGTTGCAATAAGAGGAACAAAAATATAGTGGTGAGACATTTCATTTGTTGGGGAGATAGAATTTATTTCCTCAGTTACTTGTGACCATCTGCAGGTTATAAAGAGGAATGTACATTAGCACAATTAACCATCTCTTTTTGCTTTTAATTGTGTTCGTGGATTCATTTCTAAGTATTATAATCAGTTTTTCTTCTGTGTCAGAAGTTAAGGCCAATGCCAAACTTATTTTGGGGAGTAAAGAGATTACTTAGGTAGTAGATTTTCTTCAGTGCTTCTAGAAGTAATAAATAATAGCAAAATAAAGATACAATTAGTCATACCAATAAGTTGCTCATTAGAAATATTGTGAAAAGACTAGACCATTTCCAAATTGGAAAAAAAAAAATTATTCAGTTCTATAGAACAGTTGCAATTTGCTCTCATGGTGGAATGACTAGTTGGGACCAGCAAACAGTATAACACAGTTGTTAAATGTAAGGTATAAATAGGCAGAGTGTCTGGGTCAAATCCTGGCTGTATCACTTAACAATTGTGTGATTTGGGGCAAGTTTCTTTATCTGTATAGCTATAAAACCTATACCAGACTCTTAAGATTACTTTAAACGGTAAATATTAAATTCACAAATCAGGAAGACTTTACTTCCATACATGTACCACCCCACCGTTTAAAAATTTCTTGAATAAAACTGTACAACCCTTCAGATGAATCATGAATGAATCCTAAGAATATAATCTACTTTGTAGAATGATAAAATATCCTTGAAAGAGATTTACAGCTCTGGAGAAGCATAATCTAAGAGAAACAGCCTATGTCAAGAGGGAGAATCAAACTCATTTTCTTTGTAAGGAATGTAAATGTCTGACTGACTACATTATTGGTGAATGTTTTCCCACATATGGCTGATTGTCTCAGTTGAGAGTACAACCAGGCTTCATTTCTTGTAACTGGGCTGTGTGTACTTTCAGAAAGTGCAACTTAAGTTAAACTTGAATGAAAGGAAAACACATCTGAAAACATGAGTTGTACATTAATAAAAGGTCAACCAACCTCATACGTAACAAACCAAAGTATTTTAGATAAAGCAGACCATCATTGCTTTCTTTTAGAACAGGTAACAAAAAATTAAGCCTATCACTTTCTAAAGATGTAAAAACAAGACCTGTTATATCATCAATCAGATATTTCCAAATAGTTGCCTGAGAGGCAATAAAATTTAAGTACAGTCTTCAAATAGTCAGTAATTGCTAATCATTACTTTGATGTAGAATCTCAACTATGGTAATAAAGTATTTTTCTTCTTCTTATGGTTATTTAGTGCATTGCACTCTTAGTAATTATTTTTACAGTTAAGGAATGCAGCCTTTTCTGTATTTAAAAACACTTTTTGTATGTAGCTTCCCATATTAGGTTTGCTCTCACAAATTAGATCAGAGAAAATAACAAATATAAGTTTAGGGTGTTTGGCCTGGTAGGAGGGTTGTCCAGGAAGAGAAAACTTGAATCAGTTTGTTATGGGTTGGAGAAGGCAGACTAGAGACAAGAATAAGTATTGGGATTGTATTGAAATGGTCTAATCAAAATGAGTCAGGAGATGCCTGGTAACTTATTGTTCTGTGTCCTGAAAAATTCCTTCAGTAAGAAAAAATTTGAAGGAAATGAGAGGATGGATAGGTATCAGGGGAGAAAGGGAAAAGAAGATAGAGAAGAGAAGAGGAAAGAGGTAAAATCTAAAAAAGGAAAAATTACCAGAGGTGACAAAGAAGGAACTACTAAACAAGTGATAAAGCCTACAATAACCCAAGGATTATCTGATCTGATAAGGACTCTAATCACAAGGGATACAGCTTTTAGGTCCAAAGCAGGACAAGGCATGGACCTGGAAATGAGACCCACACAAAGCCAGTACTCTGGAATGAATGTAATCTCCTTGAACAAAGGACAAGAAAAAAAATGCCCACTGATCCCCAAACAGCAGACTGTTTCTACTCATGGCTTCATGTAGAGAAAATTCTCCTGTAAAAATGAAAACCAAAACTTTGTATGGAAATAGGTCTAAAAATGACAGCACTGTTGTAAAATGGGGTGCACAAGAACGGTCATGTCTCAGGTCTTGGGTGAGTTTCAGGGATGGCCACCGAATGAGGGTCCCTGGCTTCACTCAGGAAAGAAGTCAGCAGCAGCCATAGAAAAGTGAAAGCAGGTTTATTTAGAAATATACATTTCATAGGCAGAATATGGACCATCTCAAAAGGTAACAGTGGCCCTGGCTTTTGCGGGTGGTTAGTTTTTATGTGCAGGGTAATTTCGTAAGCTAACAAGTGGGAGGAACATTTTAACTATCTTGAATAAAGAGAGGGTGTTTCCAGGAATTGGGCCACTGCCCACATTTTGGACTTTCATGGGCACTGTCATGGTGCCTGTGGGTGTGCCACTTGGCATATGTAAATATACTTAAACAAGCACATAATGAGGCTCAAGGTCTAGGGGAAGTGGAATCTTCCACCATTTTGGGCCTATTAGGTTCTAACCTAATGAAGGCAGAGAAGGCAATGGCAACCCACTCCAGTGCTCTTGCCTGAAAATCCCATGGACAGAGCAGCCTGGTAGGCTGCAGTCCATGGGGTCACACAGAGTCGGACACGATTGAAGCAACTTAGCAGCTTAGCAGCAGGTTCTAACCAGTTTTTGTTGTATCCTCAATGGCTTTGCCTTTTTTTTTTTTTTTTTAATTAAAGGTTGTGCTCTGCCTCCTTCTCTCTTGTCTCAGTATTGTTGTAGTTGTTCAGTCTCTAAGTCATGTCTGATTGTTTGCAGTCCCATGGACTGCAGTATTCTAAGCTTCCGTGTCTTTCACTGTCTCCCAGAGGTTGCTCATATTTATGTCAGTTGAGTTTGTGATGCTATCTAACATCTCATCCTCTGCCACCTCCTTCTCCTTTTGTATTCAATCTTTCCCAGCATCAGGGTCTTTTCCAGTGAGTCACCTCTTTCCATCAAGTGGCCAGAGTATTGGGGGCTTCACTTTCAGCTTCAGCATCAGTCCTTCTGATGAATATTCAGGGTTGATTTCCTTTAGGATTGACTGGTTTCATCTCCTTGCAGTCTAGCACCACAGTTCAAAAGCATCAATTCTTTGGCACTCAGCCTTCTTTATGGTCCAACTCTCACATCCATACATGACTACGGGAAAAACCATAGCTTTGACTCTATGGACCTTTGTCAATAAAGTCTCAGTACTGCATGATATCAACACTCAAAAAATACCTCCCCCCCAAAAAAAATTATCACAGAGAGGATGTTTCTACTTAGTAGGAAAANCACTCAGCCTTCTTTATGGTCCAACTCTCACATCCATACATGACTACGGGAAAAACCATAGCTTTGACTCTATGGACCTTTGTCAATAAAGTCTCAGTACTGCATGATATTAACACTCAAAAAATACCTCCCCCCCAAAAAAAATTATCACAGAGAGGATGTTTCTACTTAGTAGGAAAAAACCATGCATAGTGGCTCTAAAAGAACATTTCCACGATCCAGAGCAATAATATAGTAATAATATAATATAATAATATCCAGGAGCAAAGGGGAAATCCTTTCAGGTAGTATTTGAACCACAGAAATACCATGAAATAGATTCAACAGGATGAATTCTCCAAGAATTAGAGCTAATAGAACAGTATAAACCATACTTTATAATTGCTAAGGTGCTACAAGAAGGAAGTTAAACAGTACTGCAAAATGCTTTGATTGAAAAAGAGGCAGATTAGCAAGAGAAACAAGGACCAAATAGTTTAGAAATGAAAACATACGAACATAAAGTACACACTCTTGAGACACGCTGAACAGCTGATTAGAAACACAGGAATAAATGTTGATGAACTTGAATATAGGTCTGAGGAAACCATATAGAAGCTGAATAAAGAGGAAAACTGATAAGAAACATGAAACAAAATAGATCTAGGGAGTAGAATGGAAGGTTATTTTATTTTTAATGGGAGATTGAGAGCAGAGAATAGAAAATAAAGACAAAGCAACACTTGGAGAGGTAATAGTTGAAAAATTTCCAGAAATAGTAAAAAAAAAAATAGTGAAGCCACGAAATTATTCAAGAAGAGTAACAAAATCTGTTTTTAAAATATAAATTCATGATGAATTAAAATTAAATCTTTCTTAAAAAGATATAAATATTGTTATGCTATCAAGATAAAGAACAACAATGTTAACATGTGACCAAAAAAGACTCATTTTATTATGAACATATGACTGTAATATAGTAGGACTGTTATTAATGGTATTAAAAATTTACTTGACAAGTGACAGTATAAACAGGGTAAGACCATATATTGAGAAAATGTTTTATAACACAAATATCTTTAAAAATGTGTAAAAAAATAAATAAATACAAAAAAAAATTTAAATAAAAAAAAAAGAGGAAAAAAAAATGTATAATTCAGCACATAAGAGCCAACAATCCAACAGAAAATGTTTTAAAGTATATGATTAGGTAATTCACAGAAGACTAGAATATGAATAGTTAATCATTATATGAAATGACTTTTAAAAGATAGCAAGCATTTGGAAAATATCTCATGTTATATTATTAAAACTACTTTTGAAAGGAAGTATGTAATATCTATAGAAACTAAAACTTACCTTATGATGTAAGAATCCTATTTCAATTGCCATACTTTTGGCAGTAGTTACAGCTTAGGGTAAATAAGTGATGCCATATGATAAATGAATTACTATATATTTACTTCCACAGTCTCTCCATTGTTCAAGATGTGAATTTTAGTACTTTGTCTACCTACCTGACTCCTCTAAAGGAAACTGCTCTGCTGGAAACAGTCATGGAAGAGGAAAGCATAGGGCATCCCTTGAAGAAGTGACCACTGATTTTACCAGAAAGAGATACACATATCAGCAAAGCTGATCCTGCCTGATACAAAACACTACGCCTAAGAGGTAAAATACTGTTCATGGGGTTCTCAAGGCAAGACTACTGAAGTGGTTTGCCATTCCCTTCTCCAGTAGACCACACAGGGAGGCCTGGCGTGCTGCGATTCATGGGGTCGCAAAGAATCGGACACGACTGAGCGACTGAACTGAACTGAACCATCTTACTTGGAATTCTCTTACCTTTGGTGTTGTATGGATGTGAGAGTTGAACTCTGAAGAAGGCTGAGTGCGGAAGAATTGATGCTTTTGAACTGTGGTGTTGGAGAGGACTCTTGAGAGTCCCTTGGACTGCAAGGAGATCCAACCAGTCCATTTTGAAGGAGATCAGTCCTGGGTGTTCTTTGGAAGGAATGATGCTAAAGCTGAAACTCCAGTACTTTGGCCACCTCATGCGAAGAGTTGACTCATTGGAAAAGACTCTGATGCTGGGAGGGATTGGGGGCAGAAAGAGAAGGGGACAACAGAGGATGAGATGGCTGGATGGCATCACGGACTCTATAGATGTGAGTCTGAGTGAACTCCGGGAGTTGGTGATGGACAGGGAGGCCTGGTGTGCTGCGATTCGTGGGGTCACCAAGAGTCGGATACGACTGAGCGACTGAACTGAACTGAAGAGGTAAAATGTCAATTTGCTGAAGTGAAAGTGAAACTGTTAGTATTCAGTTGTGTCCAACTCTTTGAGACCCCAAGGACTGTAGTCAGCCAGGAGTATGCTATATTACATACTATATTACAGCCATCTATATTACATACTATATTACAGTCATGCTATATTACATACTATAGTACAATCATATGATATGTTCTCTGTACTTGCAGTTTTCCAGGGAAGAATATTGGAGTGGGTAGCCTTTCCCTTTTCCAAGGGATATTCCTGACCCAGGGATCAAACCCAGGTCTCGCACATTGCAGGCAGATTCTTTATTGTCTGAGCCACCAGGGAAATTAAATTTGCTGGGTTAGGTATATATTCTTTCTCCAGAATTTGAGCAGAAAAATTTTAAGATAGCTCCACAGTGGCAGATCTAGAAACAAAATAATGTAGGTAATAATAAAGAGATCAAGAGAAGAGAATCCTATGAAAAGAATCAGGAAAGAGTTAGAATCAGGAAAGAGTTAACTTCCTTTTACTTGGAAAAAAAAAAAAAAACAACTCTCCCACCCTATTGGAAACAGATGTTTCTGAACTCTAAAAAAAGTGTAGATAACATAAAAATATAATTAATATAATTGTAAGGCTAAATTTTTGCTGTTTGTGTTTTGAACTATTTTTTTAAGAAAGTATGTATTTTATTTTTAATTGGAAGCTTTCACAAGCTAGAAAAATTACTTAACAATCCTATTTACCTAAAAATAAAGCAAATAAAAACCTTTTCCACATTTACGAGCATAATTCTCTTAGGTGTTTCTCTCTTACGTGTTTTATGTTTCAAGGATGCACTGACTTTATAAACTGAGGTTTAACTGTGATAGCTTAATTTTTTCCCTTAATTTTTGCCTCAGAGTTGGTTCTCCCATTTCCTGATAGAATAGATAATAGAAACTTAGTTCTTTATCCATCTGACTTCTGAGTGAGAATTTGGAGGGAGTAGTTTATAAAAATAGTGAAATACAAGAAACACAAACTGGCATTGAAAATAATGAGATAAACTCATTCCTTAATTGAGTAGAATTATATATTTTGTGCCCCCAAGGAAAATTAGATCCTAACATAAATCAAGTTCTTCTTTAAAATAACAACTTAGAAAAACAAGAAATAACTGAAGACATTTTAGATGTGAACTCAGCTAGTAGTTTATGCGACATTTTTGAATTAATTATGCTGATACTTTTCTAGGCAGTGGTGTAGCCTGAAAGTAGCGGTGTGTGGGGATATTGGTCTGATAGTTCTGAGCAGATTCCATTCCCATGGTTGTGAAAATAGAAAGCAAAAGAGACAGGAAACAGCAGTGAATGCAATAGTTAAAACTCAGCTTGCCCTAAGGAGGAGAGGGGGAAGGGTGGAGGGAAAGAAAAAAGCAGAAGACAGGTCATGTAAACCATGAGCCAGGAAGTGAATTCTTTAAAATGATGCTTGCCAGAAGCTAAATTCTTGTAAATGTGGGTCTTTTTTTATTTCCCTATGCTATTACTATTGGAATGAGGACTACTTGGGGACCGGATGGGAAAGAGGTCAGAAGTCACAAAATTGTAGTTTTATGAAGAATATAATTGCTCTGCTTCAGTTTTAACATTAAAAGCTACAGGCCAATGAAAAACAATTTGCCTTCTCATGAACCACCATTTCGAACATTTCTGGCAGATTTATATTATATGAGAAACAAATTTTATCCTAAAGCATTGGTTTATGTTTTAAAAATCTGTCTTTAGTTTAGAGTTGCTGGGAGGAGTTGGGAGGGGGCTCAAGGGCAGAGAGGAAGTTGTTACTCAGGAATGGCTGCTGCTTCAGTTGAATTAGGAGGAATCCAAGTGACTTAAATAATTGCAGTTATCTAAAGAAGTTGGTCTGTTTCTTATCCAAGTGTCTAGTATAAAAATAATTTTTGGCTTGTAGACATAAAAAAGTCTCTCAATCATTAAAACCTCAAACATGCTAATCCGGAGTTCAGGTTATTTACTTCAATGCTTTAAACATGAAATGCAAAAATATGTGTTCTTACCATAGCATGTAAACTCAAACATATACTATCAATTTCAGTGATGAAAATCATGTGTCAGACATATAGCTGTGATTGCCTTAGTGCTGAGAATCAATTAATGAAATAAGCGTTTGATTTCTAACAGTATTTTTACAGTTGCCATAAACCAATGAATCATTATCATGTAAACCAAAGCAGAACTACCATTAAGGAACAGCTTGAGTAGAATGATGTTAGAAATATTTAAAACTGTACAGTCTTTTAGAAAAAAAGGAGAGGGAGCATGAGAAATGCTCCTTTTGTATTAATCTTATTTTAAATCTCATTATATGAACATTAGTTAAGCATGAAAATGTATGCTTGCAGAAGTTGCACAAACTTAATGTGACTTTTATCATGCAAAAGTACCTTCACTTTTAAATTCCCTTAGTGCGACTGATTTTACCCTTTAGATAAAATAAGTTTAAATTTCAGGCATTTGACAACCACTATGTCAAATGTATAATGTAAAAATGCCTATCTGTGCTTTCAAGAAGAAAAGTACCTGCCCAAGGGATTATTAACATCCTTTTAAAAGAAAATGTTTGTTCCTTTCTTTAAATTTAAGCTTTTTTAAAAGTCTGCTCTAAAAATACATAATCAGAGGGAACAAATGCTAGATAAATAAAAGTATTCAAACACCCAGAGGGCATTTTCTTCTTTGCATGGTTAGCAACGGAGTCTAGATTTTCATATTCAGTGGTAGTATATTTAAAGCTGGAGGTCTCTTTTCCAAGCACTAAATTGCTCAAGAATCTCAGGAACAATTTTTAGTAATCCAATGCTCAAAGAGCTTGTATGGTTAATAAATTGCATCCCACCTGGGCTTTGAATCAGAATACTCAGAGAGCTTCTAGAACTGACAGTATACAGAGAAAGTACAGGTAAGATACAGTCAATTTTTTTTTTTTACCAAAACATAACTTTATTCAAACTCTAAGAATTATTGATCATTAATTATAATTTCTCTGACAGAATGTGGTTCACTGGAGAAGAGAATGACAAACCACTTCAGTATTCTTGACTTGAGAACCCCATAAACAGTATGAAAAGGCAAAATGATAGGATACCAAAAGAGGAACTCTCCAGGTCATTAAGTGCCCAATATGCTACTAGAGATCAGTGGAGAAATAATTCCAGAAAGAATGAAGGGATGTAGCCAAAGAAAAATAATACCCAGTTGTGAATGTGACTGGTGATAGAAGCAAGGTCTGATGTGGTAAAGAGCAATATTGCATAGGAACCTGGAATGTTAGGTCCGTGCATCAAGGCAAATTGGCGGTGGTCAAACAGGAGATGGCAAGAGTGAAACATCGACATTCTAGGAATCAGTGAACTAAAATGGACTGAAATGGGTGAATTTAACTCAGATGACCATTATATCTACTACTGCGGGCAGGAATCCCTCAGAAGAAATGGAGTAGTAATCATGGTCAACAAAAAAGTCTGAAATGCAGTACTTGGATGCAATTTCAAAAGTGACAGAATGATCTCTGTTCATTTCCAAGGCAAACCATTCAATATCACAGTAATCCAAGTCTATGTCCCAACCAGTAATGCTGAAGAAGCTGAAGTTGAACGGTTCTATGAAGACCTACAAGACCTTTTAACTAACACCCAAAAAAGATGTCTTTTTCATTATAGGGGACAGGAATGCAAAGTAGGAAGTCAAGAAATACCTGGAGTAACAGGCAAATTTGGTCTTGGAATACAGAATGAAGCAGGGCAAAGACTAATAGAGTTTTGCCAAGAAAATGCACTGGTCATAGCAAACACCCTCTTCCAAAAACACAAGAGAAGACTCTACATGGACATCACCAGATGGTCAACACCGGAATCAGATTGATTATATTCTATGCCTGTCTCTTATACACATCTAGATGTGTATAAGAGACAGAAGGAGGAGAGGGGGAAGGGTGGAGGGAAAGAAAAAAGCAGAAGACAGGTCATGTAAACCATGAGCCAGGAAGTGAATTCTTTAAAATGATGCTTGCCAGAAGCTAAATTCTTGTAAATGTGGGTCTTTTTTTATTTCCCTATGCTATTACTATTGGAATGAGGACTACTTGGGGACCGGATGGGAAAGAGGTCAGAAGTCACAAAATTGTAGTTTTATGAAGAATATAATTGCTCTGCTTCAGTTTTAACATTAAAAGCTACAGGCCAATGAAAAACAATTTGCCTTCTCATGAACCACCATTTCGAACATTTCTGGCAGATTTATATTATATGAGAAACAAATTTTATCCTAAAGCATTGGTTTATGTTTTAAAAATCTGTCTTTAGTTTAGAGTTGCTGGGAGGAGTTGGGAGGGGGCTCAAGGGCAGAGAGGAAGTTGTTACTCAGGAATGGCTGCTGCTTCAGTTGAATTAGGAGGAATCCAAGTGACTTAAATAATTGCAGTTATCTAAAGAAGTTGGTCTGTTTCTTATCCAAGTGTCTAGTATAAAAATAATTTTTGGCTTGTAGACATAAAAAAGTCTCTCAATCATTAAAACCTCAAACATGCTAATCCGGAGTTCAGGTTATTTACTTCAATGCTTTAAACATGAAATGCAAAAATATGTGTTCTTACCATAGCATGTAAACTCAAACATATACTATCAATTTCAGTGATGAAAATCATGTGTCAGACATATAGCTGTGATTGCCTTAGTGCTGAGAATCAATTAATGAAATAAGCGTTTGATTTCTAACAGTATTTTTACAGTTGCCATAAACCAATGAATCATTATCATGTAAACCAAAGCAGAACTACCATTAAGGAACAGCTTGAGTAGAATGATGTTAGTAATATTTAAAACTGTACAGTCTTTTAGAAAAAAAGGAGAGGGAGCATGAGAAATGCTCCTTTTGTATTAATCTTATTTTAAATCTCATTATATGAACATTAGTTAAGCATGAAAATGTATGCTTGCAGAAGTTGCACAAACTTAATGTGACTTTTATCATGCAAAAGTACCTTCACTTTTAAATTCCCTTAGTGCGACTGATTTTACCCTTTAGATAAAATAAGTTTAAATTTCAGGCATTTGACAACCACTATGTCAAATGTATAATGTAAAAATGCCTATCTGTGCTTTCAAGAAGAAAAGTACCTGCCCAAGGGATTATTAACATCCTTTTAAAAGAAAATGTTTGTTCCTTTCTTTAAATTTAAGCTTTTTTAAAAGTCTGCTCTAAAAATACATAATCAGAGGGAACAAATGCTAGATAAATAAAAGTATTCAAACACCCAGAGGGCATTTTCTTCTTTGCATGGTTAGCAACGGAGTCTAGATTTTCATATTCAGTGGTAGTATATTTAAAGCTGGAGGTCTCTTTTCCAAGCACTAAATTGCTCAAGAATCTCAGGAACAATTTTTAGTAATCCAATGCTCAAAGAGCTTGTATGGTTAATAAATTGCATCCCACCTGGGCTTTGAATCAGAATACTCAGAGAGCTTCTAGAACTGACAGTATACAGAGAAAGTACAGGTAAGATACAGTCAATTTTTTTTTTTTACCAAAACATAACTTTATTCAAACTCTAAGAATTATTGATCATTAATTATAATTTCTCTGACAGAATGTGGTTCACTGGAGAAGAGAATGACAAACCACTTCAGTATTCTTGACTTGAGAACCCCATAAACAGTATGAAAAGGCAAAATGATAGGATACCAAAAGAGGAACTCTCCAGGTCATTAAGTGCCCAATATGCTACTAGAGATCAGTGGAGAAATAATTCCAGAAAGAATGAAGGGATGTAGCCAAAGAAAAATAATACCCAGTTGTGAATGTGACTGGTGATAGAAGCAAGGTCTGATGTGGTAAAGAGCAATATTGCATAGGAACCTGGAATGTTAGGTCCGTGCATCAAGGCAAATTGGCGGTGGTCAAACAGGAGATGGCAAGAGTGAAACATCGACATTCTAGGAATCAGTGAACTAAAATGGACTGAAATGGGTGAATTTAACTCAGATGACCATTATATCTACTACTGCGGGCAGGAATCCCTCAGAAGAAATGGAGTAGTAATCATGGTCAACAAAAAAGTCTGAAATGCAGTACTTGGATGCAATTTCAAAAGTGACAGAATGATCTCTGTTCATTTCCAAGGCAAACCATTCAATATCACAGTAATCCAAGTCTATGTCCCAACCAGTAATGCTGAAGAAGCTGAAGTTGAACGGTTCTATGAAGACCTACAAGACCTTTTAACTAACACCCAAAAAAGATGTCTTTTTCATTATAGGGGACAGGAATGCAAAGTAGGAAGTCAAGAAATACCTGGAGTAACAGGCAAATTTGGTCTTGGAATACAGAATGAAGCAGGGCAAAGACTAATAGAGTTTTGCCAAGAAAATGCACTGGTCATAGCAAACACCCTCTTCCAAAAACACAAGAGAAGACTCTACATGGACATCACCAGATGGTCAACACCGGAATCAGATTGATTATATTCTATGCCTGTCTCTTATACACATCTAGATGTGTATAAGAGACAGAAGGAGGAGAGGGGGAAGGGTGGAGGGAAAGAAAAAAGCAGAAGACAGGTCATGTAAACCATGAGCCAGGAAGTGAATTCTTTAAAATGATGCTTGCCAGAAGCTAAATTCTTGTAAATGTGGGTCTTTTTTTATTTCCCTATGCTATTACTATTGGAATGAGGACTACTTGGGGACCGGATGGGAAAGAGGTCAGAAGTCACAAAATTGTAGTTTTATGAAGAATATAATTGCTCTGCTTCAGTTTTAACATTAAAAGCTACAGGCCAATGAAAAACAATTTGCCTTCTCATGAACCACCATTTCGAACATTTCTGGCAGATTTATATTATATGAGAAACAAATTTTATCCTAAAGCATTGGTTTATGTTTTAAAAATCTGTCTTTAGTTTAGAGTTGCTGGGAGGAGTTGGGAGGGGGCTCAAGGGCAGAGAGGAAGTTGTTACTCAGGAATGGCTGCTGCTTCAGTTGAATTAGGAGGAATCCAAGTGACTTAAATAATTGCAGTTATCTAAAGAAGTTGGTCTGTTTCTTATCCAAGTGTCTAGTATAAAAATAATTTTTGGCTTGTAGACATAAAAAAGTCTCTCAATCATTAAAACCTCAAACATGCTAATCCGGAGTTCAGGTTATTTACTTCAATGCTTTAAACATGAAATGCAAAAATATGTGTTCTTACCATAGCATGTAAACTCAAACATATACTATCAATTTCAGTGATGAAAATCATGTGTCAGACATATAGCTGTGATTGCCTTAGTGCTGAGAATCAATTAATGAAATAAGCGTTTGATTTCTAACAGTATTTTTACAGTTGCCATAAACCAATGAATCATTATCATGTAAACCAAAGCAGAACTACCATTAAGGAACAGCTTGAGTAGAATGATGTTAGTAATATTTAAAACTGTACAGTCTTTTAGAAAAAAAGGAGAGGGAGCATGAGAAATGCTCCTTTTGTATTAATCTTATTTTAAATCTCATTATATGAACATTAGTTAAGCATGAAAATGTATGCTTGCAGAAGTTGCACAAACTTAATGTGACTTTTATCATGCAAAAGTACCTTCACTTTTAAATTCCCTTAGTGCGACTGATTTTACCCTTTAGATAAAATAAGTTTAAATTTCAGGCATTTGACAACCACTATGTCAAATGTATAATGTAAAAATGCCTATCTGTGCTTTCAAGAAGAAAAGTACCTGCCCAAGGGATTATTAACATCCTTTTAAAAGAAAATGTTTGTTCCTTTCTTTAAATTTAAGCTTTTTTAAAAGTCTGCTCTAAAAATACATAATCAGAGGGAACAAATGCTAGATAAATAAAAGTATTCAAACACCCAGAGGGCATTTTCTTCTTTGCATGGTTAGCAACGGAGTCTAGATTTTCATATTCAGTGGTAGTATATTTAAAGCTGGAGGTCTCTTTTCCAAGCACTAAATTGCTCAAGAATCTCAGGAACAATTTTTAGTAATCCAATGCTCAAAGAGCTTGTATGGTTAATAAATTGCATCCCACCTGGGCTTTGAATCAGAATACTCAGAGAGCTTCTAGAACTGACAGTATACAGAGAAAGTACAGGTAAGATACAGTCAATTTTTTTTTTTTACCAAAACATAACTTTATTCAAACTCTAAGAATTATTGATCATTAATTATAATTTCTCTGACAGAATGTGGTTCACTGGAGAAGAGAATGACAAACCACTTCAGTATTCTTGACTTGAGAACCCCATAAACAGTATGAAAAGGCAAAATGATAGGATACCAAAAGAGGAACTCTCCAGGTCATTAAGTGCCCAATATGCTACTAGAGATCAGTGGAGAAATAATTCCAGAAAGAATGAAGGGATGTAGCCAAAGAAAAATAATACCCAGTTGTGAATGTGACTGGTGATAGAAGCAAGGTCTGATGTGGTAAAGAGCAATATTGCATAGGAACCTGGAATGTTAGGTCCGTGCATCAAGGCAAATTGGCGGTGGTCAAACAGGAGATGGCAAGAGTGAAACATCGACATTCTAGGAATCAGTGAACTAAAATGGACTGAAATGGGTGAATTTAACTCAGATGACCATTATATCTACTACTGCGGGCAGGAATCCCTCAGAAGAAATGGAGTAGTAATCATGGTCAACAAAAAAGTCTGAAATGCAGTACTTGGATGCAATTTCAAAAGTGACAGAATGATCTCTGTTCATTTCCAAGGCAAACCATTCAATATCACAGTAATCCAAGTCTATGTCCCAACCAGTAATGCTGAAGAAGCTGAAGTTGAACGGTTCTATGAAGACCTACAAGACCTTTTAACTAACACCCAAAAAAGATGTCTTTTTCATTATAGGGGACAGGAATGCAAAGTAGGAAGTCAAGAAATACCTGGAGTAACAGGCAAATTTGGTCTTGGAATACAGAATGAAGCAGGGCAAAGACTAATAGAGTTTTGCCAAGAAAATGCACTGGTCATAGCAAACACCCTCTTCCAAAAACACAAGAGAAGACTCTACATGGACATCACCAGATGGTCAACACCGGAATCAGATTGATTATATTCTATGCCTGTCTCTTATACACATCTAGATGTGTATAAGAGACAGAAGGAGGAGAGGGGGAAGGGTGGAGGGAAAGAAAAAAGCAGAAGACAGGTCATGTAAACCATGAGCCAGGAAGTGAATTCTTTAAAATGATGCTTGCCAGAAGCTAAATTCTTGTAAATGTGGGTCTTTTTTTATTTCCCTATGCTATTACTATTGGAATGAGGACTACTTGGGGACCGGATGGGAAAGAGGTCAGAAGTCACAAAATTGTAGTTTTATGAAGAATATAATTGCTCTGCTTCAGTTTTAACATTAAAAGCTACAGGCCAATGAAAAACAATTTGCCTTCTCATGAACCACCATTTCGAACATTTCTGGCAGATTTATATTATATGAGAA
Source organism: Oreotragus oreotragus (assembly GCA_006410675.1). Taxonomy (NCBI): domain Eukaryota; kingdom Metazoa; phylum Chordata; class Mammalia; order Artiodactyla; family Bovidae; genus Oreotragus; species Oreotragus oreotragus. The sequence goes on from SJYX01014648.1 coordinate 342,913, forward strand.
ACAAATTTTATCCTAAAGCATTGGTTTATGTTTTAAAAATCTGTCTTTAGTTTAGAGTTGCTGGGAGGAGTTGGGAGGGGGCTCAAGGGCAGAGAGGAAGTTGTTACTCAGGAATGGCTGCTGCTTCAGTTGAATTAGGAGGAATCCAAGTGACTTAAATAATTGCAGTTATCTAAAGAAGTTGGTCTGTTTCTTATCCAAGTGTCTAGTATAAAAATAATTTTTGGCTTGTAGACATAAAAAAGTCTCTCAATCATTAAAACCTCAAACATGCTAATCCGGAGTTCAGGTTATTTACTTCAATGCTTTAAACATGAAATGCAAAAATATGTGTTCTTACCATAGCATGTAAACTCAAACATATACTATCAATTTCAGTGATGAAAATCATGTGTCAGACATATAGCTGTGATTGCCTTAGTGCTGAGAATCAATTAATGAAATAAGCGTTTGATTTCTAACAGTATTTTTACAGTTGCCATAAACCAATGAATCATTATCATGTAAACCAAAGCAGAACTACCATTAAGGAACAGCTTGAGTAGAATGATGTTAGTAATATTTAAAACTGTACAGTCTTTTAGAAAAAAAGGAGAGGGAGCATGAGAAATGCTCCTTTTGTATTAATCTTATTTTAAATCTCATTATATGAACATTAGTTAAGCATGAAAATGTATGCTTGCAGAAGTTGCACAAACTTAATGTGACTTTTATCATGCAAAAGTACCTTCACTTTTAAATTCCCTTAGTGCGACTGATTTTACCCTTTAGATAAAATAAGTTTAAATTTCAGGCATTTGACAACCACTATGTCAAATGTATAATGTAAAAATGCCTATCTGTGCTTTCAAGAAGAAAAGTACCTGCCCAAGGGATTATTAACATCCTTTTAAAAGAAAATGTTTGTTCCTTTCTTTAAATTTAAGCTTTTTTAAAAGTCTGCTCTAAAAATACATAATCAGAGGGAACAAATGCTAGATAAATAAAAGTATTCAAACACCCAGAGGGCATTTTCTTCTTTGCATGGTTAGCAACGGAGTCTAGATTTTCATATTCAGTGGTAGTATATTTAAAGCTGGAGGTCTCTTTTCCAAGCACTAAATTGCTCAAGAATCTCAGGAACAATTTTTAGTAATCCAATGCTCAAAGAGCTTGTATGGTTAATAAATTGCATCCCACCTGGGCTTTGAATCAGAATACTCAGAGAGCTTCTAGAACTGACAGTATACAGAGAAAGTACAGGTAAGATACAGTCAATTTTTTTTTTTTACCAAAACATAACTTTATTCAAACTCTAAGAATTATTGATCATTAATTATAATTTCTCTGACAGAATGTGGTTCACTGGAGAAGAGAATGACAAACCACTTCAGTATTCTTGACTTGAGAACCCCATAAACAGTATGAAAAGGCAAAATGATAGGATACCAAAAGAGGAACTCTCCAGGTCATTAAGTGCCCAATATGCTACTAGAGATCAGTGGAGAAATAATTCCAGAAAGAATGAAGGGATGTAGCCAAAGAAAAATAATACCCAGTTGTGAATGTGACTGGTGATAGAAGCAAGGTCTGATGTGGTAAAGAGCAATATTGCATAGGAACCTGGAATGTTAGGTCCGTGCATCAAGGCAAATTGGCGGTGGTCAAACAGGAGATGGCAAGAGTGAAACATCGACATTCTAGGAATCAGTGAACTAAAATGGACTGAAATGGGTGAATTTAACTCAGATGACCATTATATCTACTACTGCGGGCAGGAATCCCTCAGAAGAAATGGAGTAGTAATCATGGTCAACAAAAAAGTCTGAAATGCAGTACTTGGATGCAATTTCAAAAGTGACAGAATGATCTCTGTTCATTTCCAAGGCAAACCATTCAATATCACAGTAATCCAAGTCTATGTCCCAACCAGTAATGCTGAAGAAGCTGAAGTTGAACGGTTCTATGAAGACCTACAAGACCTTTTAACTAACACCCAAAAAAGATGTCTTTTTCATTATAGGGGACAGGAATGCAAAGTAGGAAGTCAAGAAATACCTGGAGTAACAGGCAAATTTGGTCTTGGAATACAGAATGAAGCAGGGCAAAGACTAATAGAGTTTTGCCAAGAAAATGCACTGGTCATAGCAAACACCCTCTTCCAAAAACACAAGAGAAGACTCTACATGGACATCACCAGATGGTCAACACCGGAATCAGATTGATTATATTCTATGCCTGTCTCTTATACACATCTAGATGTGTATAAGAGACAGAAGGAGGAGAGGGGGAAGGGTGGAGGGAAAGAAAAAAGCAGAAGACAGGTCATGTAAACCATGAGCCAGGAAGTGAATTCTTTAAAATGATGCTTGCCAGAAGCTAAATTCTTGTAAATGTGGGTCTTTTTTTATTTCCCTATGCTATTACTATTGGAATGAGGACTACTTGGGGACCGGATGGGAAAGAGGTCAGAAGTCACAAAATTGTAGTTTTATGAAGAATATAATTGCTCTGCTTCAGTTTTAACATTAAAAGCTACAGGCCAATGAAAAACAATTTGCCTTCTCATGAACCACCATTTCGAACATTTCTGGCAGATTTATATTATATGAGAAACAAATTTTATCCTAAAGCATTGGTTTATGTTTTAAAAATCTGTCTTTAGTTTAGAGTTGCTGGGAGGAGTTGGGAGGGGGCTCAAGGGCAGAGAGGAAGTTGTTACTCAGGAATGGCTGCTGCTTCAGTTGAATTAGGAGGAATCCAAGTGACTTAAATAATTGCAGTTATCTAAAGAAGTTGGTCTGTTTCTTATCCAAGTGTCTAGTATAAAAATAATTTTTGGCTTGTAGACATAAAAAAGTCTCTCAATCATTAAAACCTCAAACATGCTAATCCGGAGTTCAGGTTATTTACTTCAATGCTTTAAACATGAAATGCAAAAATATGTGTTCTTACCATAGCATGTAAACTCAAACATATACTATCAATTTCAGTGATGAAAATCATGTGTCAGACATATAGCTGTGATTGCCTTAGTGCTGAGAATCAATTAATGAAATAAGCGTTTGATTTCTAACAGTATTTTTACAGTTGCCATAAACCAATGAATCATTATCATGTAAACCAAAGCAGAACTACCATTAAGGAACAGCTTGAGTAGAATGATGTTAGTAATATTTAAAACTGTACAGTCTTTTAGAAAAAAAGGAGAGGGAGCATGAGAAATGCTCCTTTTGTATTAATCTTATTTTAAATCTCATTATATGAACATTAGTTAAGCATGAAAATGTATGCTTGCAGAAGTTGCACAAACTTAATGTGACTTTTATCATGCAAAAGTACCTTCACTTTTAAATTCCCTTAGTGCGACTGATTTTACCCTTTAGATAAAATAAGTTTAAATTTCAGGCATTTGACAACCACTATGTCAAATGTATAATGTAAAAATGCCTATCTGTGCTTTCAAGAAGAAAAGTACCTGCCCAAGGGATTATTAACATCCTTTTAAAAGAAAATGTTTGTTCCTTTCTTTAAATTTAAGCTTTTTTAAAAGTCTGCTCTAAAAATACATAATCAGAGGGAACAAATGCTAGATAAATAAAAGTATTCAAACACCCAGAGGGCATTTTCTTCTTTGCATGGTTAGCAACGGAGTCTAGATTTTCATATTCAGTGGTAGTATATTTAAAGCTGGAGGTCTCTTTTCCAAGCACTAAATTGCTCAAGAATCTCAGGAACAATTTTTAGTAATCCAATGCTCAAAGAGCTTGTATGGTTAATAAATTGCATCCCACCTGGGCTTTGAATCAGAATACTCAGAGAGCTTCTAGAACTGACNGTTGGTGATGGACAGGGAGGCCTGGTGTGCTGCGATTTATGGGGTCGCAAAGAGTTGGACACGACTGAGTGACTGAATTGAACTGAACTGAATTTATCATTTGAATATATATTAAAACAACTATATTGTCTCCAATTTCCTCAACTATGAAGTTATACAGAAATAATTTTTACTGTACTCTATTTAATAACAGCACTTTCTTTCAATAAGACATTTTATGGGAGGGAAACTCTATTTTTCTTCCCACTTTTCTAGATTCTTAGCTAGTTTTCTGTACCAAAACACAGATTAACAACAGAAAGCATATAAACCTATTTAATCTAAATTTTACCTAACACAGGGGCCCTCGTGAGGAAATGCAGATCTGTAAAAATGATTAAACCTAAACATTTTTACGCTAGGTTTGATGAAGAGTGGAAATTTGTGGGAGAATGGGGTAGGACAGAGGGCACGAGCTTTGTCTTAAACTAGGGGAAACTTAGAAGGTCTGTTGGTTTAGATTCTTTTCAGTATCCCTCTGTCCTGAATCTCATCAGTATCACGGTGGAGACTTTCAGAGTGTGAATTACAGAAAATGAAAGTTAACTAGACAAGTAGTGACATTGACCTTATTAAGATATCTGAGTATTTATCAGAGTATGTAATATCTCAGTGCTTTCATCAGCACGCAAGACAGATATAGTGTTACCTTAATTAGATTCAAGTAACAGTGTAGGACAACTTTCAGTGGGTGTCCTTATATGAGAAATCTGTAGAGTTAAAGAAGTATTAAACTCAGATAGTATACTAAGTAGTGTACGAGTTGTTTACATTTGAAACAGGAACTATGTTATTAGAATATATCAGTGAGCACAATGTAATACCCATGTGAAAGTAGGTGCTTCCCAAATATTCTCTTGGGTGTCTGTCTCATCTGAATATCTCCAGAGTTGGTATAAAAATAGTCTGTCAATGGTTAAAGCAGACTGAGAAATAGCAGTCCTGATTCCTCTGGCTCATTTTCCAAAATACTTTTGTGCACCAGGGAGTGAAGCTTGCTTTTAACTCAGTGGCTGTGCAACAAGCATATTCCTCATGGAAAACATGTGTAGGAGGTCATATTTCCCCATCACAGCCTGTGTCAGTCCTCTTAGAAAACCAGAAGAAAATAAATGCAATTATTTCACCTCAGTTAATTTCTGACTTTCTCCAGTAAGACTTCAGTTTCAAATTATATTTTTGTGAAGAATGAATTTTTCAGCTCTTTGAAAGTTTGAGCCATGTGTGTGTGTGCGAGAGAGAGGAGAAAGAGACCGAGACAGAGAGAAAAACAGAGAAAGTGATTTATGATGTAGTATGGAAATCCTCGTCTCTCAATGAATAGTGCAGATGGGCTCATTTTTGGCTTTAGCTAAATTAAAAAATATATGATTTGGGAAAAAAAAAAAAAGCTGCTCTTTGGTACTGGACCCAGTGGTCCTATTGGGCAAATTGTGAAAAAAAAATTATATTGATTGAAAAGTTTATACTTAAAGTTTATACTTGTACAAGTTTATACTTGTACCTCAGCTAAACAAAGTACTACTCAGAATGTGAGAAGTCCCAGAGCCATCTACTGCAGATACCCCACTATGCTGATTTTTGTTTCTTCTAAGCATCTTTTTCTGTGATCACAAGAAACTGTGGAAAATTCTTCAAGAGATGGCAATACCAGACCAATTTATTTGCCTCTTGAGAAATCTGTATGTAGTTCAAAAAGCAATAGTTAGAACCAAACATGGAACAACCGACTGGTTCCAAATTGGGAAAGGAGTACATCAAGGCTGTATACTGTCACCCTGCTTGTTTAACCTATATAGAATACATCATGTGAAATGCCAGGCTTGGGTAAAGCACAAGATGGAGTCAAGATTGCCAGGAGAACTATCAGTCACCTCAGATGTGCAGATGATACCACCCTTATGGCAGAAAGCAAAGAGGAACTGAAAAGCCTCTTGACGAAAGTAAAAGAGGAGAGTGAAAAAGCAGGCTTAAAGCTCAACATTCAAAAAACTAAAATCATGGCATCTGGTCCTATCACTTCAAGGCAAATAAATCGGGAAACAATGGAAAGAGTGACAGACTTTATTTGGGGGCTCCAAAATCACAGCAGATGGTGACTGCAGCCATGAAATTAAAAGACGCTTGCTCCTTGCAAGAGAAGCTATGACCAACCTAGACAGTATATTAAAAAACAGAGACATTACTTTGCCAACAAAGGTCAGTCTGGTCAAAGCTAAGGTTTTTCCAGCAGTCATGTATGGATGTGAGGGTTGATCTATAGAGAAGGCTGAGCACTGAAGAATTGATGCTTTGAACTGTGGTGTTGGAGAAGACTCTTGAGAGTCCCTTGGACTGCAAGGAGATCCAACCAGTCCATCCTAAAGGAAATCAGTTCTCAATATTCATTGGAAGGACTGATGCTGAAGCTGAAGCTCCAGTGCTTTGGCCACCTGGTGGGTATAACTGACTCATTTGAAAAGACCCTGATGCTGGGAAAGATCGAAAACAGGAGAAGGGGACGATAGAGGATGAGATGGTTGGATGGCATAGCAACTAAACTGAACTGAACTGCCTTTTTCTTTCTATAGTTTCACTTGCTGAGTGACTCAGTCAGTTCAGCCACTCAGTCGTGTCTGACTCTTTGTGACCCCACAAATCGCAGCACACCAGGCCTCCCTGTCCATCACCAACTCCCGGAGTTCACTCAGACTCACGTCCATCGAGTCCGTGATGCTATCCAGCCATCTCATCCTCTGTTGTCCCCTTCTCTTCCTGCCCCCAATCCCTCCCAGTCTTTTCCAATGAGTCAACTCTTCGCATGAGGTGGCCAAAGTACTGGAGTTTCAGCTTTAGCATCATTCCTTCCAAAGAAATCCCAGGGTTGATCTCTTTCAGAATGGACTGGTTGGATCTCCTTGCAGTCCAAGGGACTCTCAAGAGTCTTCTCCAACACCATAGTTCAAAAGCATCAATTCTTCAGCACTCAGCTTTCTTCACAGTCCAACTCTCACACCCATACATGACCACTGGAAAAACCATAGCCTTGACTAGATGGACCTTTATTGGCAAAGTAATGTCTCTGCTTTTGAATATGCTATCTAGGTTGGTCATGACTTTCCTTTCAAGGAGTAAGTGTCTTTTAATTTCATGGCTGCAATCACCATCTGCAGTGATGTTGAAGCGCACAAAAATAAAGTGACTAGTATATGATAAAAACCATGCCAAGCCTTGTTTGAAAAAGAACTAAAATGCAGACTTTGATCTAATAGAATTTATTACCTAATTGGGAAAATAAATACACATGAAGAAAAGAAATTAAAAATTATTGAGCACATGTTATATTTTAATTGCATACTCACACAAACTATATAACTTGTGCTTTGTAAAAGTTCTTTGAGGTGGATGCTATTAAGTTACAAGTGTTGAACATAAGGGCAGTTAATTTCAAAGAGGCCCAAAGTCCTAATGCTAATGAATGCCAGACCTAGGATTTGAGCCAGAGAAGATTCTATCTGCAAGCCATGGATCTTTGTTGTACCAAGTCCCTCTCCTCTGGGATGTTTTTCTCCATGTAACTTCTTTGCTATATTTCTCATTTTCTATTCAATCATTCCTTAATGAGGATGTACTCAAGAATTACAGAAGGGCTCTTGGTGATAATCCCAGTAACAGCTGAGAAGTAAGAGAGGCAGATATTTTATACAAACACAAAATAGATGGAGTTCTTGTTAGTTAAGATGAAGTTGATGAGCGTTTCCTTCAAATAGATTGTATCCTAATATCACCTCCTAGAAAAAGGCTTTTTGAGAAGCCTTTCTTATCTCTTTAGACTTAACTCAAGTGGCCTTGCTTTGGATTACAATCAGTGATAGGTGAAATTAAATATGGTCAATGTTCAAACTCCTAATGTTATATTGACGTATCAGTTTATTGTGGCATTGTTTTTAGACAGTATATTACATGAGGATATACTGATTGAAATGAATAGTTAGTTATGCCAAGAAGTCCAGAATGCACTGTGTGAGGACAATTCACAGAAAGAAAACAAGAATTCCAGATTTAAGTTCTGTAATGTACTGATACCTTCAAACTCTCCAGAGGACAGAGAGATCTGATTTTGTCAGTATTAAATTGGGTTTGTATCACCTATTGGTCCTGTTTGATATTAAGCTTATTGAAATAGTATTACCTGGACTTGAAGTCACAAAATATATGTTCAATTCTGGATTTGTTTTTATATAAAGTGTGTAATTTGAGACAAAGTATTTTAGTTGTTTGACCTGAGGTGATCCAGCCCTGAAATCTACAGGCGCTATGGTAAGGTTAATGGCAACCTCCAAGAGGGCTTCTGCAAAAGGGCACCTCCCAGGACTGGGGCTGCTGGTGCCCTTGTTCCTGTGGGGAGGCACTGCTGACCCACGCCTCCACAGGAGAACCTCCATCACTAGCAGGTGGATCTGGTTTAGTCTCTGCGGGGTCACTGCTTCTTTACCCTGGGTCCTGGTGCATAAAGGGTTTTGTTTATGCCTTCCAAGAGTGGACTGTCTGCTTCCCCTGCTGCTGCTGCTAAGCCACTTCAGTCGTGTCCGACTGTGTGTGACCCCATAGACGGCAGCCCACCAGGCTCCCCCGTCCCTGGGATTCTCCAGGCAAGAACACTGGAGTGGGTTGCCATTTCCTTCTCCAATGCATGAAAGAGAAAAGTGAAAGTGAAGTCTCTCAGTCTGTCCGACTGTTAACGACCCCATGGACTGCAGCCCACCAGGCTCCTCCGTCCATTGGATTTTCCAGGCAAGAGTACTGGGGTGGGGTGCCATTGCCTTCCCCGTCTGCTTCCCCTAGTCCTGCGGAAATCCTGTAATTAAATACTGATGGCTTTCAAAGTCAGATTCCCTGGGGATTCCTAGTCCCTTTGCTGGATCCTCAGGTTGGAAGGCCTGCTGTGGGGTTCAGAACCTTCCTAACGGTGGGAGAACTTCTTTGGTACTTTTGTTCTCCGGTTTGTGGGTCTCCTGGCGGGTGTGGGATTTCATTGTGTTGTGATTGTGCCCCTCTTGCTGTTTCATTGTGTCTTCCCCTTTGTCTTTGGGTACGGGGTATCTGTTTTTTTGGTGGGTTCCAGCGTTTTCTAGCTAATGGTTGTTCAATAGCTAGTTGCAATTTTGGGGCTCTTGCAGGAGGAGATGAGCGCATGTCTTTCAACTCCACCATCTTGAACCAATCTCTCAAGACAAGGTATTTTAATCACTGTTGATCTCAATTTCAGTGGCTGAAAAACAAGTATAGGCAGTGCATATCATACAAGGTAATACAAATATTAAATGAGGGAAGGTCAATAAGCATGCCTAGTTTAATATCTGGTAATGAAGCATAGTAGATATCATATGACACTGAGAATAATTTGTTCAATCAGAAGAACTTGGGACTTAGCCCATCTGACATTTTGATGTATATTACTGAGCATTTGCCCAGGTGAGATCTTGGATGCTTAGACAGTTTATGTACAGTGAACTAAACAGAAAGCATCTCAGGAAGAAAGAGGGGGAGGACAGTGTACAAGTTGCCACTTTACTGCTTCAAATAATGTAGTAAAGTCTTATGGTGCCAAAAAGCAGAGCTCAGAATACTTCCACAGCAGATAACAAGAGTAGATGTGTCAAGAAAAGTCTGGATGATAACTAAAAGCGTAAACAGCAGACAGGCAAAACAAGGAACTATCTAAGAATGGAGTCTGTAATCTGAAATCAGCATCACCATTTTTATAAATGATACTTTCTGCTTTTAATCATTTCAGTTCATAACTTCATTGCACATTTTCTGTTGCTTGGCAATATGCTGTGCATTTCATGTATGTGTCCCCCAAATTGATATGTTGAAGCTCTGACCCACAGTGTGATTGCATTTGGAGGTGGAGCTTTGAGAGTATTCAGATTAGAATGAGGTCATGAGGGTAGGGTTCTCATGATGAGGTTAGTACCCTTATAAGAAGAGAGAAAACACCAGAGTCCTCTCACTTTCTCCCTTTCTGCCATGTGAGGACACAGGGAAAAGACTACCACTGCCTGCAAGTCAGGAAAAGGGCCTTCACAAAGAACTGAATATGCAGGTACCTCAGTCTTGGTCTTCCTATCCTGCAGAACTATGAGAAATAGGTGTCAGTTAAGCCATTCAGTCTGTGGTGTTTTGTTATGGCAGCCTGAGCTGACAAAAGCACAGCATAAGCACTCATTTACAACCGTACCCTTCCTCAACATCTCAGGCACTGAAGCTCGTGAGTTNCAGGTACCTCAGTCTTGGTCTTCCTATCCTGCAGAACTATGAGAAATAGGTGTCTGTTAGTTAAGCCATTCAGTCTGTGGTGTTTTGTTATGGCAGCCTGAGCTGACAAAAGCACAGCATAAGCACTCATTTACAACCGTACCCTTCCTCAACATCTCAGGCACTGAAGCTCGTGAGTTCAGCAAGTTCCTATGCTCATGAGTTCAACAAGTTCCTGTTGATTTCCTTGAAATAAGTTATCCTCATTTTTTGAAAAATTAAATCAAGTTGAGTATATTACACATACCTTAGGTTGAACTCAGGAAACACTATTTGCTACCAGGTAGGGATTCTGTGCAGAGAAGGCAATGGCACCCCACTCCAGTACTCTTGCCTGGAAAATGCCATGGACGGAGGAGCCTGGTAGGCTGCAGTCCAGGGGGTCGCTAGGAGTCGGACATGACTGAGCCACTTCACTTTGACTTTTCACTTTCATGCATTGGAGAAGGAAATGGCAACCCACTCCAGTATTCTTGCCTGGAGAATCGCAGGGATGGGGGAGCCTGGTGGGCTGCCATCTATGGGGTCACGCAGACTTGGACACAACTGAAGCGACTTAGCAGCAGCAGCAGCAGCAGGGATTCTGTGAGATTCATTTGAGAAGAATCAGATAATGATGACCAGGGGACCAGATGTTGCTGTTGTACAGTTGTTAAGTCATGTCCAACTCTTTGTAATGCCATGGACTGCAGCACATCAGGCCTTGCTGTCCCTGACTATCTCCTGGAGTTGCCCAGCTTCATGATCACTGAGTGGCTGATGTTATCTAACCATCTCCTTCTCTGCTGCCCCCTTCTCCTTTTGTCTTCAATCTTTCCCAGCATCAGAGTCTTTTCCAATGAGTCAGCTGTACACATCAGGTGGCCAAAGTATTGGCGCTTCAGCTTCAGCAGCAGTCCTTCCAAAGAATATTCAGGACTGATTTCCTTTAGGATTGATTGGTCTGATCTCCTTGCTATCCAAGGGACTCTCAAGAGTCTTCTCCAGCACCACAGATTGAAAGCATCAATGCTTTGGTGCTCAGCCTTCTTTACGGTCCAACTCCCACATCCATACATGACTATTGGAAAGACCATATCTTTGTGTACACGGACCTTTGTCAGAAAAGTGAGTGTCTCTGCTTTTTAATACTCTGTTTAGGCCCTTCATATTCTTCCTTCCAAGGAGCAAATGTCTTAAAGTTCCTGGCTACAGTCACCATCTGCTGTGATTTTGGAGCCCAAGAAGAGAAAATCTGTCACTGCTTCTCCTTTTCCCCTTCTATTTGCCATAAAGTGATGGGACTGATTGCCCTGATATTAGTTTTTTGAATGTTGAGTTTTAAGCCAGTTTTTTTCACTCTCCTCTTTCACCTTCATCAAGAGGCTCTTTAGTTCCTCTTCACTTTTCTGCCCATAGAGTACCATTGTCTGCATATCTGAGATTGTTGATATTTCTCCCAGCAATCTGATTCCAGCTTGTGATTCATCCAGCCTGGAATTTCGCATGATGTACTCTCCATATAAGTTAAATAAACAGGGTGACAATATACATCCTTGTCATACTCCTTTCCCATTTGAACAAGTCCGTTGTTCCATGTAAATTTCTAACTGTTGCTTCCTGATCAGCATCCAGGTTTCTCAGGAGACAGGTAAGGTGGTCTAGTATTTCTATCTCTTTAAGACTTTTCCACAGTTTGTTGAACTCTCAAAGGCTTTAGCATAGTCAATGAAACAGAAGTAGCTGTCTCCCTGGACTTCTCTTGCTTTCTGTATGATCCAATGAATGTGGGCAATTTGATCTCTGGCTCCTCTGCCTTTCTAAACCCAACTTGTACATCTGGAAGTTCTCAATTCAAGTACTACTGAAGCCTAACTTGAAGAATTTTGAGCATAACTTTACTAGCTTGGAAAGTGAGCACAACTGTCCGGTAGTTTGAACGTTGTTTAGCACTGCCCGTCTTTCGATTTGGGGTGAAAACTGACCTTTTGAGGTTCATTGATTCATTCATTCAGTGATTCATTCACTTATTCAGGAAATGCTCTTTATATGCTAACAAGTAGGAATTCTGTATATTTTGAGATTCATTTGAGAAGAATCAGATAGTGATGATCAAGGTGCCATGGGTCCCCATTATTAACTAATCAAGGTTTCTTTCTTTCTTTTTTTTTCGCTCTGGTTAAAACCATAAAGAAAGTTATATAAAATTAAATTGAAATCATGAACTAAGTTTTAAAAGGAGGAACATGATTGAAAGTGATGTCCATACCTCTGACTTTCATATGTCATTCTATACTTTATTAGAGTAGCACTGATTTTCTTGCGCAGTTTTTGTCAGTACTTTGTATGTACCAGAATGTGTCTTAAAGGCATTTATTATCATTATCACCACAGTGGATTGAGGTAGGCTCAAACCATAACAGATGAGGGAATAGACTCAGAATAATTATCTTGACGAAGCTACTGAGGCAGCTAAACATTTGAGCTGGGATATTAACCAATGCTACCAACTCCAAGTCCCAGGCTTTTCCACGTGAAAATATAACTTCTGATATCTTTGTTTGGCTATATAAATTTAAATGACCTTCTTTGCATGTTTTGAGTACTTTTTCACTGGAGAACCTAGCCTCAGCAAATTCTTAACAATACACAGTAGCAGCGGAAGAAGAAAAGTGAGCACAATAAGAGTCTAGTTAAAACCTTTACTTATAGACAGAATATTTTCTCTTCACCATTTACCAAATGTACAGAATATACCAAGTGTTTTGGTTATAAAAGCAATGCATATTTTTCCCTAAGTTTTTCAGTTAATTTACATTTTGAGGGATAATATTTAGGCTAATTTAGGATGTACTTTCATTTTTCTATCAATTACTTTTCTCTTTATAGAATATTAATTTTAATTTCTCTTTTACTGGCGGTTTCTCTTTTAAAATCAGTTCAGTTTGGGGAACTGAAGAGCAGATTCTGACATCTAACATATATCAGTTCTTCCTTCTTAGGAAAAGGCTAAGAAAACAGATAAGCAATTGTAAAATATATTTTGGTGAATCATACACTTCTAGGTAGAAAAATAAAACCATTATTTCTATTTCTGATAGTAACAGGAGATGCTAACTATAATTTAGACTTCACAAGAAGTCATACCTCATATATTTTCAATGATTAATGCTTTCAGCGCCTGTGGTGCTACTCTCACAGGAAAAAATTTTATTTTGTAAGTCAGAAAGTAAAACATTCTATGGGAAAGACATAACAAGAACTGGGATGATGTGTGTTGGGAGGTGGGTTACAATGTTAAATGGAGTGTTAGGGAAGGTTTCCCTGAAAAGATAACATGTAAGAAAAGCTTGAATGAAGTGGGGAAATCTGAGGAAAAAGTGTTTTAGACAGAGAAGCTAGACAAAGACAAGAGTGTGATTAGTGCATGTGCAAAAAAGGAAAGTAGCCAGTATGACTGAGGCAAGGTTTAAGAGGTAATGGGTAGGCAGATGATTTATAGGTTTTTGTATATAAAAGACAAAGATATAACATAAAAAGTAGTATAAGGTTTATCCTGGCTGCTCTATTGAGAATATAGTGTAAGGACAAGAATGAATCCAGAAAGACAAATAAGATTATTACAGAAAGGCAGTAGGGAAACCCTGGGAGCTTGGATCAGAATGGTAGCTACAGAACAGGTAAGAAGTGGTTGGATTCTGGACATATTTTGAAGATAAAAATCAATAAGGATTACTGCTGTACTGGATGTGTGGTTTGAAGAAAGGGAAGAATCAATGATGACTTCAAGAATTTTGGCCTGAGGGGCTAGCAGGAAAGAGTGGTAGTTATTAATAATTGAGATTGGGAGACCCATGGGAGAAGCAAGTTTAGTGGGTGCAGATCGGGAATTTAGATTTGAACACATGAAGCTTAAGATGTCTATCACACAGACACAGGAATATGCTGAGATGGCAGCTTGAAATATGCATGTAGAGTTTAGGAGATGTGAATATGGCTGCTGTGAATATGACACCATCATATGGATGGTGTCTAAAAGCATGAGATTAGATAAGATGCCCAAGTGAGTAAATGTAGACAGAGATGAAAGCAAATCCAAAATCTGGGCAACTGGTTAATTCCAAGTTTAAGAGATAGATTTGGAAACATCAACCATGTATTCTGAGAGGTAATTGTCAAAGTGCAGGAATAAAACTAGCAGAATGTAGTGTATTGGACTTCAAGCTATAGACAGTTTCAAGGAGCCTTTGGCGCAGAGGTTGAAGCGTCTGCCTCCAATGCAGGAGACCTGGGTTCGATCCCTGGGTCAGGAAGATCCCCTGGAGAAGGAGATCCAATGGAGAAGATCCCCTGGAGAAGGCAACCCAATCCAGTATTCTTGCCTGGAGAATCCCATGGACGGAGGAGCCTGGTAGGCTACAGTCCACGGGGTTGCAAAGAGTCGGACACAACTGAGCGACTCACCTTCACCTTTATTCTTTATAAAAGGTGGCATAATTATATCTGAGATAAACACTTGTTAACTTGTATGACCATGAAATTTGTGGATTCTTCAATATACCTTGGTATATAAAATAATAATATTTTCATACAACATTATCTTATCAAACATTATGAGGTCAGAATTAAATATGAAATATTGGGCAGCTGTACTATTTGTTGTAATACTTACTCATTGAAGGAATGATCAAAATTATCAAGGCCTTCTTATGGTAGAGAGTTCTATTTCTGTCTCTTTCCATCATGAAACATGATAAATATGGCTGTACATTGTATTATACAGAAAATAAATGGTAGGAAAATCAAATGTTACACCCTAATTAGCATAAAGTTTTTTTCAAAGTGCCAGATTACATTAGTGTTATGTATTCTCATCACTTTGACTTTAAAAATCTAACAATCTTGATGCAAAAACCTATACACTGGAAACATTCATGTGATTTAATAAAGTATGAATTGTGTCCCAACAGGTTGGCCGTAGACTCCTGAAAAGGTAGGCTCCCCATATGTCCTGATTGGGAGGACATTTACTGACTAAGAGGGAAAAAGTACATGTACATTGTAATTTTCATATGAAGAGAGAGACTTTACACAATATTGAAAATTATCACAGAGCAAGACTGTGGGAATAAGCATAAAAACAGCATATTTGTCTTGTTAACTATATCATTATGATAAAAAAAATGATGTAACTCCTGACCTTGAAGAATAATAGAAGTGATTTTAAGACTGATAACAAAAGATAAACAATCACAGTGGTCATTTTCTGTTTTTAACACCATATTTGGAGAATAAGCAGAGCCCGCATCTCACAGGAAACAGCTCTGTTGCTTATCTGGGAGCAGTTTCATATTCCAAGAACACCCGCTCTCCACGCTCTCTCCATGTGCTCCCTCTCTCCTCTTCCTTCTCAGCCCCACTTTACCTTCTAGCCCCTTCCACACTGGACGTAAATTAGCTTCATCTGCAGCTCTTGATTTTCTTTCTTCCCTTACTCTTTCAGCCTTGTGCTCTCCCTGTCTGTCTTTGTACTTGGGTCTCCCCTGCACCATATGGCAGCTGAGAGGAGGGAGAGCAATGATCTGGCTCCGAACAGAAGGGGCTGTGGTGTCAGAGCGGCCCATGAATGCATGGGACACAGTCCTGTATCGCGGGGCCTCCAGCCCTGTCGGCGAGGACCAAAGGCTTGCTGACATTGCTGACTCTGTGTAGACAGAGAAAGAGGGAGCTCTCCAGGCCTCAGATTTAAATTCTTTCTCTTAGTGTGTCCTTTTCCCCTCTTCTTCCCTGCATTTTTGTTGTTGTTGTTGTTTGTTTTTTAATTCTGTGCCCAAATCATGTTTGTTNTTCTATCAATTACTTTTCTCTTTATAGAATATTAATTTTAATTTCTCTTTTACTGGCGGTTTCTCTTTTAAAATCAGTTCAGTTTGGGGAACTGAAGAGCAGATTCTGACATCTAACATATATCAGTTCTTCCTTCTTAGGAAAAGGCTAAGAAAACAGATAAGCAATTGTAAAATATATTTTGGTGAATCATACACTTCTAGGTAGAAAAATAAAACCATTATTTCTATTTCTGATAGTAACAGGAGATGCTAACTATAATTTAGACTTCACAAGAAGTCATACCTCATATATTTTCAATGATTAATGCTTTCAGCGCCTGTGGTGCTACTCTCACAGGAAAAAATTTTATTTTGTAAGTCAGAAAGTAAAACATTCTATGGGAAAGACATAACAAGAACTGGGATGATGTGTGTTGGGAGGTGGGTTACAATGTTAAATGGAGTGTTAGGGAAGGTTTCCCTGAAAAGATAACATGTAAGAAAAGCTTGAATGAAGTGGGGAAATCTGAGGAAAAAGTGTTTTAGACAGAGAAGCTAGACAAAGACAAGAGTGTGATTAGTGCATGTGCAAAAAAGGAAAGTAGCCAGTATGACTGAGGCAAGGTTTAAGAGGTAATGGGTAGGCAGATGATTTATAGGTTTTTGTATATAAAAGACAAAGATATAACATAAAAAGTAGTATAAGGTTTATCCTGGCTGCTCTATTGAGAATATAGTGTAAGGACAAGAATGAATCCAGAAAGACAAATAAGATTATTACAGAAAGGCAGTAGGGAAACCCTGGGAGCTTGGATCAGAATGGTAGCTACAGAACAGGTAAGAAGTGGTTGGATTCTGGACATATTTTGAAGATAAAAATCAATAAGGATTACTGCTGTACTGGATGTGTGGTTTGAAGAAAGGGAAGAATCAATGATGACTTCAAGAATTTTGGCCTGAGGGGCTAGCAGGAAAGAGTGGTAGTTATTAATAATTGAGATTGGGAGACCCATGGGAGAAGCAAGTTTAGTGGGTGCAGATCGGGNAAGGATTACTGCTGTACTGGATGTGTGGTTTGAAGAAAGGGAAGAATCAATGATGACTTCAAGAATTTTGGCCTGAGGGGCTAGCAGGAAAGAGTGGTAGTTATTAATAATTGAGATTGGGAGACCCATGGGAGAAGCAAGTTTAGTGGGTGCAGATCGGGAATTTAGATTTGAACACATGAAGCTTAAGATGTCTATCACACAGACACAGGAATATGCTGAGATGGCAGCTTGAAATATGCATGTAGAGTTTAGGAGATGTGAATATGGCTGCTGTGAATATGACACCATCATATGGATGGTGTCTAAAAGCATGAGATTAGATAAGATGCCCAAGTGAGTAAATGTAGACAGAGATGAAAGCAAATCCAAAATCTGGGCAACTGGTTAATTCCAAGTTTAAGAGATAGATTTGGAAACATCAACCATGTATTCTGAGAGGTAATTGTCAAAGTGCAGGAATAAAACTAGCAGAATGTAGTGTATTGGACTTCAAGCTATAGACAGTTTCAAGGAGCCTTTGGCGCAGAGGTTGAAGCGTCTGCCTCCAATGCAGGAGACCTGGGTTCGATCCCTGGGTCAGGAAGATCCCCTGGAGAAGGAGATCCAATGGAGAAGATCCCCTGGAGAAGGCAACCCAATCCAGTATTCTTGCCTGGAGAATCCCATGGACGGAGGAGCCTGGTAGGCTACAGTCCACGGGGTTGCAAAGAGTCGGACACAACTGAGCGACTCACCTTCACCTTTATTCTTTATAAAAGGTGGCATAATTATATCTGAGATAAACACTTGTTAACTTGTATGACCATGAAATTTGTGGATTCTTNCATGGACGGAGGAGCCTGGTAGGCTACAGTCCACGGGGTTGCAAAGAGTCGGACACAACTGAGCGACTCACCTTCACCTTTATTCTTTATAAAAGGTGGCATAATTATATCTGAGATAAACACTTGTTAACTTGTATGACCATGAAATTTGTGGATTCTTCAATATACCTTGGTATATAAAATAATAATATTTTCATACAACATTATCTTATCAAACATTATGAGGTCAGAATTAAATATGAAATATTGGGCAGCTGTACTATTTGTTGTAATACTTACTCATTGAAGGAATGATCAAAATTATCAAGGCCTTCTTATGGTAGAGAGTTCTATTTCTGTCTCTTTCCATCATGAAACATGATAAATATGGCTGTACATTGTATTATACAGAAAATAAATGGTAGGAAAATCAAATGTTACACCCTAATTAGCATAAAGTTTTTTTCAAAGTGCCAGATTACATTAGTGTTATGTATTCTCATCACTTTGACTTTAAAAATCTAACAATCTTGATGCAAAAACCTATACACTGGAAACATTCATGTGATTTAATAAAGTATGAATTGTGTCCCAACAGGTTGGCCGTAGACTCCTGAAAAGGTAGGCTCCCCATATGTCCTGATTGGGAGGACATTTACTGACTAAGAGGGAAAAAGTACATGTACATTGTAATTTTCATATGAAGAGAGAGACTTTACACAATATTGAAAATTATCACAGAGCAAGACTGTGGGAATAAGCATAAAAACAGCATATTTGTCTTGTTAACTATATCATTATGATAAAAAAAATGATGTAACTCCTGACCTTGAAGAATAATAGAAGTGATTTTAAGACTGATAACAAAAGATAAACAATCACAGTGGTCATTTTCTGTTTTTAACACCATATTTGGAGAATAAGCAGAGCCCGCATCTCACAGGAAACAGCTCTGTTGCTTATCTGGGAGCAGTTTCATATTCCAAGAACACCCGCTCTCCACGCTCTCTCCATGTGCTCCCTCTCTCCTCTTCCTTCTCAGCCCCACTTTACCTTCTAGCCCCTTCCACACTGGACGTAAATTAGCTTCATCTGCAGCTCTTGATTTTCTTTCTTCCCTTACTCTTTCAGCCTTGTGCTCTCCCTGTCTGTCTTTGTACTTGGGTCTCCCCTGCACCATATGGCAGCTGAGAGGAGGGAGAGCAATGATCTGGCTCCGAACAGAAGGGGCTGTGGTGTCAGAGCGGCCCATGAATGCATGGGACACAGTCCTGTATCGCGGGGCCTCCAGCCCTGTCGGCGAGGACCAAAGGCTTGCTGACATTGCTGACTCTGTGTAGACAGAGAAAGAGGGAGCTCTCCAGGCCTCAGATTTAAATTCTTTCTCTTAGTGTGTCCTTTTCCCCTCTTCTTCCCTGCATTTTTGTTGTTGTTGTTGTTTGTTTTTTAATTCTGTGCCCAAATCATGTTTGTTTACTAATGACAAAGTCAGAATGTGTGGCAGAATAGGAAATTAAGGAATTAAAGCAAGTCATCTTATTTACCTGCTTTGAAATATTTCTAGAGAGGATGAAGAAACATACATCTGTCTAAACATGGAAAGGGAATCAGATACATTCCCTTTTTTCCTTTCCCCTAAAGAATCATTCCACACACTTACATAAATTAGGCAGCTCATGAAAAACAATATCTGGTTAATACACAAGAATACAGGCATGAAGGAAGGAATACCGATTATAAGAACTGCAGTTTCTAAGATTATGCCTTTTATTGTATATTGCTGTTTAGTATGTCATTTGAGAAAAAGGGTACATTCTCAGTGTTTCCCTTCTTCCCTCTTTCTTGTTCTTCCTGAACTCGCATCTTTCTCCTATGCCTAGATATGCATCATTTGCTTCAGTGGAGAATTTCTGCAAAGCAGACACAACATTTATATTAGTGAAGTTAATGGCATGCTAGAAGAATAGTAAATTCAAGCTGTAAATCCACCAGCTTTCAGGAGACTCATTTATTCTGTTCTGTGTGAAATAAAAATCTACTACAGGGGAAGAGTTGAATATCACCATATACCTTTATGAAGGAACATTTTATGCTTTATTGCTGTTGGCTACTGCTGGCCTTCAAGACTGGTGTTGATTTTATTTGACAAAAATAAGAGTTTAATAAATGGAAAAACACTTCTCAACCACTGTCCATCCACCCACTTGCTGAGGCATCCTGGATCACAGAATGCCAGGTCCCTGGGGTTATTTAAAGGAGTCTGGGCAGGCCTCCAAATTCTGGTGTCTGACCTTTTACAAGTAGGCAACAATAACAGTTCCTCATGAAATAAATCAATGGACATGTGTAGAGTACTTCAACAATGCCATGTACTTTTCCATCAAAATCTTTAATAATAGAGTGAAGGTTGTGTGGCTTATTTCAACACATAGTTTATAACACACTCTCATAACAGGGTTTCTTTTAAGAAATAGTTTTAATTTGAACACACCTTCCTTCTCTCTCTAGCTGTGAAGTCATTTCATACCTGCCTGTTGGGCTTCTGTCTATGGGGTTGCACAGAGTCGGACACGACTGATGCGACTTAGCAGCAGCAGCAGCAGCAGCAATTATATTGCAACTTTGAAAAACTCACATGTATTGTTTTTCTTTGTTCAGTGTAGTCTGAAACTGATCGCTTTCTGTCAGTAGATTCAAAAGCAAAATTATATGGGCTTTTCAGTTATGTTCTTCATACATTCTCTTTCACAATTACCATAAATGTTTGGTCTTATGCAAAACATTCGTTAAAATAAACATTCACTAAAGTAAACAGAGCCAAGAGCTGAGGGTGCCTGTGTTTAGCAAAGATCAGGTTCTGTATGTCTCTACAGGCAGTAAGAGTTATGTGGTACATCATCTGCCAGAAAGATTTGTATAGAGAGGACCCTCTGTGGTACAAACAGAAAGCAAGCAACAAAGCAACTATTCAACCTTTTCTATTCACTGCGGCCACATCTGTTGACATGGCCTCTGCTCGATCCTGAGAGGTTTTGTCCTCCCACCTCCATTTCATTTTACACAGCTCTCTGGAGCTGGTGGTTGGAAGATTTTTTTTTCCCCTTTAAGACCGAAGGATTCAGATCTGTTTTGTGAAACAAAAATCTGAAAAACAGGCTTACAGATAGCAGTTGGTCCTTTTTCTAGTCTATCCAGTTGGAGTTCTAGTGAAGGACAGCTATAAACTCCAACTCTCTCATTAATTTTTAAAGTAAATTTAACACACAAGATAAGTTTCTTTAGCAGGCTAGGCGACTATATTATTTTCCCAGTTCTGCTCATTATGATGTCAGTTTGCTTTCTTTTGTTTGACACAACAATTGTATTTTTAAAAAATAAACTCTTTTCAAGTGAGACTGTAAGAAATGAACACACTATCTAGAAGTCAAATATTACAGAATTCTCTATGAATACTTATAATAACAGGTTATATTTTTATGACACTTTACATATTACAAAGTGATTCTATCCACATTAGTTTATCAGATTCTCAAAAAATCCCTGAGGAAGGTAGAACAGATAT
The DNA here is from genome assembly GCA_006410675.1 of Oreotragus oreotragus. Taxonomy (NCBI): domain Eukaryota; kingdom Metazoa; phylum Chordata; class Mammalia; order Artiodactyla; family Bovidae; genus Oreotragus; species Oreotragus oreotragus. The sequence continues at coordinate 364,290 of SJYX01014648.1, forward strand.
CATTATCACTGTATTACAAAAGAAAAACTGAAGCTCACAAAACTTCAGTCAAGTAAATTTTAAAGATCTAATTGGGTTTATTGAACAATTCATGAATTGGTTGGCATCCCACCTAGCAGGAAAGAGAGAACCTTTGAAGAGCTGTACAAAATGAAAGGCTTGGATAAGCAGAAAGGGGGAAAGAGTAGATTGTTTTCAGGCATAGGTAAATTACCCATTAGGGATGGAAGGGAGTTTTATGTCATATTATGTCATTGGTGCTGACCAGAAAATTCCAGACCAACCAATTAAGACTACATTCCTGTGGGAAGCTGAACTGCCAGCAAGTTAAGTTTTAAGTCTTGGTTTATTGACATGGAGCTTAGAACAAGTGATTCCATTTCAGGATCAGTGTTTCTTTTTCTTGCCACTTTTGATCAAACTCAGGTTAATTGAGAGATGTGATCAAAATTTAGGCATTAGTCTCACTCTTACCTATCTCTCTGATTCTCAAAGCTTTGTTGATCCCTTGTGTGGTATCCACAAGTCACGATGTTTTTGCTTAATTCCTATGATAGTCACAGATTCTCTTCATTCCTTTTCTGACGTTCCAGTCTTAGGGAGATCATTTGCTTAATGCTTAGCAGCTACAAACACACATTTAAAGCTTTTCAGATAATACAATGCACCAGGGAGATTGTTATAATTATAATGAGCAAATTAATTCCCAGTGTTTGGAGGGCACTGCAGAGCCATGGTCCCCAAGACCCAAACCAATTAAAATCAACTAAGTCAAAGAAAATCATAGGTTGATGTACCATCCAACTACATTATCTTCAATTTACTTTGGAGAGATGGCTTGAAAAATATTTCTATCAGGCTCTAAATATCAGCTTTTGATCCCTTACCAACTCCGACCATAGAGCTACCTAATAAAAAAAATCCCATGAAATATCTTGCCAGTTTTTTAGCTGTTGTTGTTGTGCAGTCATGGTCATATCTGACTCTGTGGCCCCATGGACTGCAGCACGCCAGGCTTCCCTGTCCTTCACTGTCTCCCAGAGTCTGCTCAGAATCATGTCCATTGAGTTGGTGAGGCCATCCAACCATCTCATCCTCTGTCACCCCCTTCTCCTTCTGCCCTCAATCTTTCCCAACATCAGGGTCTTTTCCAATGAGTTGGCTCTTCCCATCAGACAGCCCAAAGTACTGGAGCTCCAGCTTCAGCATTAGCCCTTCCAATGAATATTCAGGGTTGATTTTGTTTAGGATTGACTGGTTTGATCTCCTTGCAGTCCAAGGGATTATCAAGAGTCTTCTCCAGCACCACAGTTTGAAGGCATCAATTTTTCAGCACTTAGCCTTTTTTTACTGTCCAGCTCTCACATCCATACATGACTACTGGAAAAATTAGAGCTTTGACTATACAACTTTGTCAGCAAAGTGATGTCTCTGCTTTTTACTATGCTGTCTAGCTTGTCATATTTCTGGCAATATTGATTGATTTCTTGGACTCAAGAGATTTCCTCAAAGAGGGTGCAAGTGATATTTTATTTTCCTATCTCTTCTGGGTACTAGTGACAGAGATCAGGGAGAGCTGACTCTGGTAGGAATTTTAATTTTTGTTTTCCCTTGGCTATTAAATGGAATAACATATCATTTACCGGAGGAAAAAACCCTCAGAGTCTCATCAGCTTTGGGAGAGGGCCATATGTGTATCCTCCTGTGAAGAGAGATATGGAAGTGTCTATAAGGCCATTAATTGGTGACTTTTGCTTATGATCATGAGGTCTTTTTAGAGTGAGAAAAACAATTCAGACAGGATTATTAGAATGAGTGCTAATGTAAAGGAAGTGGGGGAACAATAGGATTTGGTTTGTCTTATAGTCTTTTGTTTTATTTTTTTTTCCTTAAAATTTTTTTTTCTTTTTAATTGAAGGATAATTGCTTTTCAATTTTGTATTGTTTTCTCCCATACATCAACATGAATCAGCCATAAGTCTTTTGTTTTAGATGTCTTATATATTTAATTTTTGCATTCGCGTTTTACAGCCAATATCTCAGTGAAGCTATTTTGAGATTCTTTTGGAGGTTTCTGCACACCAGTTACAATAGATATCCCATTCTGTTTGCTTGATTTGGAAGCCATTGTTTTTAAGTGAACTTTTAAAAACAGTTTTTAAGTCTTTTATTAAAAAATTAAATTACTTACAGTGTTGTGAAGAATTTTATGTATAATTTCTTTACAGTGTTGTGTTAGTTTCTGTTGTACAACAAAGTGGATCAGCATAGGAGTATTATATATATATATATAT
>SJYX01014650.1:11132-25226 GCA_006410675.1 Oreotragus oreotragus
GACTCTTGAGAGTCCCTTGGAGTGCAAGGAGATCCAACCAGTCCATTCTGAAGGAGATCAACCCTGGGATTTCTTTGGAAGGAATGATGCTAAAGCTGAAACTGCAGTACTTTGGCCACCTCATGCGAAGAGTTGACTCATTGGAAAAGACTCTGATGCTGGGAGGGATTGGGGGCAGGAGGAGAAGGGGACGACCGAGGACGAGATGGCTGGATGGCATCATGGACTCGATGGACGTGAGTCTGAGTGAACTCCGGGAGATGGTGATGGACAGGGAGGCCTGGCGTGCTGTGATTCATGGGGTCGCAAAGAGTTGGACACGGCTGAGTGACTGAACTGAACTGAACTGAAGATATTTAGGTACCCCAGACACAGGAGCCTCTGTCTTAATACTTTCAGATGCTACTATGAATTGTTACAGAGCCTTTTTTCCTTCTATTTCCCCAATTTTACTGAAATGTAATTGACGTAAAACATTGTGTGAGTTTCAGGTGTGTAATGTGTTGATTTGATGCAATGTGATACAGTGTCACACGATACTGCAATGTGATCACTATCATGGCATCAGCTAATACCTCCATCGTGTCAGGTAATTGCCGGTTCTGTTTTTCCTGTGATGAGAACTTTTAAGATCGACTGTCTCAGTAACTTTCAAGCATGTGGTAGGGTATTGCCATCCATAAACAGAAGGCAGTACATGAGATCCTCAGAGCTTATTCATCTTCTAAGCAGAAATTTGCACTTTTTGACCAACATCTCGCCATTTCTCTCATCCCCCAGCCTCTGGTAGCCACCATGCAATTTTGTTTCCATGAGTTCAGCATTTCCATATTCCACACATAAGTGAAATCGTACAGCAGTTGTCCTCCTCTGTCTGGTTTATTTCACCAGCAGAATATCCTCTAGGACCATCCGTATTGCTCTCAAAATTAAAATTAGAACTGTCATATGATCCAGCAACCCCACTTCTGGGTATATGTGCAAAGGAAGTGAAAACATCATATTGAAGTCTCTGTACTCCCATCTTTATCATTCAATGTGATCATAGAAAAGAGATTTTTTTCTTGATGGAAGGCCCCTTCCACCGTAAGGAAGCTGTGAGAAGCCATTTATCCCCAATCCTAACATAAAAATCTTGGCATCTGCCTTGGTTTCCATTTGGAGCCAGAAACCAAATCACTGGAGATGGAATGTATAATTCCTAAAAGCTGTCCTGCAAAGAACCTAGGTGTTTCATAAGACGTCCAAGGGTTCTTTCATCACTAGCTTTGCAGGATATTTAAGAGGAGTGACTATAATATTTCTCCAAAAAGGTAGAAGTGCACTTGGCCAGCTTGGGAGACCTAGGTTTTTAATCTGGTTCTGACTGTTCTGACTAACTGTGTAAACTTGAGTAAGTTGCTTCACCTACATGGTTGGCTAACCAACGGGTTGACCAGCCAGCTGGTGGGTTGGGCTGGGGATTCTCTTCCCAGATGTCTGGTTCTAATTGTTATATCTTCCCAGCTACATGCTAAGAACCCTGTCCAACTCTAATGGGCTCCACATGCTCGTGTGTTCCAGAGACTGGGCAACTTCAGACAATAATATAGACCTTCTATTGGACATGCTTCTTCAGGCTACCCATAACTTTCCATACGGATGATAAGGTTAGGGAACAACAGCTTTCTGGAAGGTTTTACTCCCCTAATAATCACGATTAACATTTCTCCCCAAATTCTGAGACCAGTTAGAATTTATACCACATGGAAGGGCTTCCCTGGTGGCTCAGTGGTAAAGAATCCACCTGCCAATGCAAGAGACTCGGGTTCAATCCCTGGCGCGGGAAGATCCCCTGGCAAAGGAGATGGCTACCCACTTCAGCATCTTGCCTGGAAAATCCCATGTACAGAGGAGTCTTGCAGGCTGGGGTCGCAAAAGAGTTGGACACGACTCAGTGACTTTAAACAGCAATAACAACAGCCACAGGGAAGCCAGGTACTAAATGACACTACACTTTGTGTTTAATTACTAGTTAATAGAGAACAATAAGCATCATTTAATCAAACTGATAGAAAGAACAGCTTTAAGTGATAGAAGAACTGTGTGGGAGTGTTAACTTGTCATCTTTAAATAGATCAGACATAGTTTTGTCATAAGCCTGTATACTTCTTCCCATTACAATCTGATTCTCATTTGGGGGTTAAGAGCCCCATCATGGCATTTTATTTAAAAAGTAAGTTTACACCAACATAGAAATAAGAAGATAATAAGACAACATTATTTCTACTGCGGTTCATCATCAAAGTTGCAGATCCCAAAGCAGCAAAACTTTGTTCTGGACTTGGAAAAGATAAAACAAATCTTTCAGAGCTTTGTGACTCTGGAAGGTGCTGTCAGCAAGCCCTCAAGTTTCTATGTTCACGCCTTTTGTGTTAATGGAGGAATAGGTCAGTAAAAATTAATTAAAAGAGTTACTTAAGCAGAAAAGAGAAATTTACTGAGCAATTTCCCACTTCTTGGTGAAAACCTTATATCCCAGGCCACAGTCTCTCTTGAGCTTGTGGCTTTACTTCTGATTTAACAGTGGGGTATCTCTCAGCTTCCACATCCCATCTGCATCCATTTTCACAATGGCTGAACAAATGCAATTAGCTTGCAGTGAGCCAAGTAATGGTTTTCTTAAAGGATTGGGAACACTTTCTTAGACGCTAATGCACACAGGCGTCTGCCGCGGTTCCTTGCAGCCGTGCTCCCGTTCTTAGCAACCATGTTTTTCCTAGTGCACTGAGGCAAAAGTTTTGCTGCAAGAAGACAACGCCAGGGGATTGAAAGAGCCAGCTGAGGGTGTGGATGGAAAGCTGCGGGGCCTCACTGCTTTGTCTAGCTGGTGAACTCTACTCGCAAAGAAAGGAAACTGACGCTCACGGCACACGTACTGAATCCTGGGCGTTGCACTTAAGCTTTCACGTGCAGTATGCCTGTTGTCTAGAATGTCTGTCCCATCAGACAAGATACTTTGCCTGCCTTGCCTGCCACTGTGACCCCCGGACCCATGGAAGGCACTCAAAGAATATTTGTTGGGGGCAGCTACCTGAAGACCTCTGGGATTCATCTCCATCCTTGGATTTGGGAGAATCCAAGGCATGGTCTCACTGTCCGTGATCCAGGGAACCAGTGAGCTTCTCAGGAGTCATCACCCCTGGGAATCCTCTGAAAGCTCAACAGCAGTAGCTCCAAGATGTTCAGAGTTGAAAGAGCTGGGAAACATTTTCATGGATACCTTTAACTCACTGTTCAATGCAAAGGCCATCATGGATAAAAAAAATATTTGAATGCTACAATCTAATCTTGAAAGGGGCCCTTCATCTTCCCTGATTAAATTAGCCGACACTATTTCATAAACTTACTGGCCTTTCAGTATTCCTCAGCTCTATTTCTTCACGATGTGTCTTCAGTAATAAGTACTTGACAGTCTGCGGTGTGTGTGTCACGCATTCTACCAGGGACAGTGGATTTTGTGAACTGAAACAGATGTGCCTGCAGTAGATGAACAGACAAGCATGAAGACTCCTGGGTGCGTGTACATGTGTGGCTAAGTCCCTTTGGCGTTCACCCGAAACTGTAACAACATTGTTAATCGGCTGTACCCAATGCCAAATGATTCTGGTAGGAAAAAGTAAAAGCAAAATAAAAGACTCCTACATCCCAGTCTCTTGGCAGCTGCATTTCATCAAATCTAAGACAGGTCAAATGTCAGAAACATCTTGATTTCAGAGACGGTATGATGTGAAATGGGATATTTTTACCTCTCCCTGCACTTAGTTCTGCTCTGTTCTTTCTTCTATCGCACATATAGAAACAAAGAAATCTGAAAGTGCCTGACAGTTTGGGGCAGAACCAGGACTCTTCTCATTGGAACAGATGTTGAAGTAAATAGACTAACCACTGAACTCTATTCCGAGCCTCAGTGTCCTTCTAGTACCACGATCTATTAATACGATATCACTTTCATTTGATTACACATTTTGCACACACACCAAAATTTAACCAAAATGGGAATTGACAGTAAAAATGCATTTAAAATTTTTATTTATTTGCTTAGGTAGGCTGCAGCGGGTCTTTGTGGGGCACACGGGCTTTCTCCAGCTGTGGGGAGTGGGCGCTGCTCTCTAGCTGCGGTGTGCGGGCTTCTCACTAAGGCGACTCACTTCTTTTATTGTGGAGCACAGACTCTGGGAAGTCGGGTTCGGTAGTTGTGGCACAGGGGCTTAGCTGCCCCCTGGCATTCAGGGTCTCCCTAGGCCAGGGATACAACCCGTGTCGCCTGCATTCGCAGGCAGATTCTTAACCACTGGACCACCAGGGAAGTCCAGTAAAAATATTTTTTTAGTGCCAAAGTAAAGTGATAAATTAGGGATAAAACTAGATTTTTATGCTTGTATACTCTTTGGTAGATCCATATTTAAATTCAATTACTGCTGACTTTAAAAGGATTTTATTTTTTTCATAATTAGTGCAAAACTATTTGGCAGGTTAAATTCTGCCTGTTTCAAATACTTTATTTTCAGTAGAAATTTTCAGCTAGCTTATACAACAAGCATATTCTGAGTCTTCTTTCAGAAACTGACACCAATATTGTGTATTTTTGTAGCCCAAAGGAACTTGTCCAAACAGCTTATTTTTAAAGAAAGAAACCAACAGTAATTTTCCTTCAAATCCTTCTGCCTTTTCAGTTCTTTGTGTGCGAGGTGAGGGGCACGTTCCATTACTGAGTGAATTTTTCCATACAAATAAATCAAGACTTCCTCATCATAATGATTTCTAATACTGAATCTTGAAGAACATTTAGTATATGGAAACTTGTTCAGCAAAGTAACCACGCTGGTGGTGGTTTAGTCACTAAGTTGTATCCAACTCTTTTCGACCCCATGGACTGCAGCCCTCCAGGCTCCTCTGTCTACGGGTTTTCCCTGGCAAGATTACTGGAGCTAGTTGCCTTCCCTTCTCCAGAGGATCTGCCCAACCCAGGGATTGAACCCAAAGTAATCATAGTTTTCTGGAAGTGTTCCCTTTTGTAAATTTATCATAGCAAAAGCACTCAGAAAAACAAAAGGCATAAATGTGAAGCCCGTGAACCATCAGCCTCCCAACATGGAAGGACTGATGCTGGGTTTCATAGCACCTGGCATATAACAGGCTTTTAATAAATAAACATTTATTTTTTGAATGAATAGGTGGATAGAAGGATGGGTGAATGGATGGATGGCATCACCAGGTAAGACAAAACTATAATAAGCAAAAGATAACAGTTCCAGGGCCATAGAGCATTAAAGAAAAGCTACAAGAACCCAGTGAGGGAATCCACTGGCTTAAGAGAATGTCAAGTTAGCACTATCTGAGATCAAGTTAGCTAAGATGGAGGTTGTTCTTGATTTCCAGAATGAATCATGGATTTATTCTAATCTGTAAAGCTAGAAAGATTGTTCATATTCACACAGAGCAGGAAGGCAACTCCAACAGAGAGTGGCTGTTGTTGAGTCGCCAAGTCGTGTCCGACTCTTTGCGACTCCATGGACGGCAGTGCACCAGGCCTCCCTACAGAACATGGACAGGCTTTCTAAACTGGGATATTTTAAAAGCTTCACTACCCAGTTGTAGTTACTACAGTCTGTTGGTTTCCCACTGTGGGCTCTGCACTTAGTCTCTCAGGGATGTCTGACTCTTTGCAACTCCATGGACTATACTCCACGATGCTCCTCTGTCCATGGGGATTCTCCAGGCAAGAATACTGGAGTGGGTTGTGGAGTGGGTTGCTATGCCCTTCTCCAGGGGATCTTCTCAACCCAGGAATTGAACCAGAGTCTCCCGGATTGCAGGCGGATTCTTTCCCAGCCGGGCTACCAGGGAAGGACTCTGCAAGACCCAAATAAAGTTCATACAGACTGTTTAGAAAATTAGATGAGTTTATGAATCCCTTCTCCTCCAGTCCATAGGTGAATTGCAACAGAGATAGCTGCCAAATCCTTGAATTTTCAGTCCGTGTCCAGAGCTGGTTTTCCTAAAACATAATGCTTTCCTGAGTCTCTAGCAAGAAGCCCAAGGGTTTGACTGATGGACTCAAGTCCTGAAAATAACTGAGGAAAAGAAAGGAAAGTGAAGTTGTTCAGTAGTGTCTGACTCTTTGTGACCCTGTGGACTGTAGCCTACCAAGCTCCTCTGTCCATGGGATTTTTCAAGCAAGGGTACTGGAATGGGTTACCATTTCATTCTCCAGGCGATCTTCCCAACCCAGGGATCGAACCCAGGTCTCCTACATTGCAGGCAGACGCTTTACCGTCTGAGCCACCAGGGAAGCAAATAACTGAAAATAACTGATATCAGAAAATAACCCTTTCAGAAAATAACTGATACGGTGGGAAACAGAAAAGTCCTTTGACTCAGTGCTTGTCATTTTGCCTTGTCACATGCCCGAATCAAAGCGAGAGGACAGTCTGATGCTGAACATTCCGCCGACCACTGCAGACCCCACCCCACCCCAGGGAGGGTGGAAGGAGGAGGCAGCCCAGGAACCACGTGGCTTTGACTAATTCTAAGCCACAAGGCTCAGCAGCAGCAGAACTGCTGAGCTGGGTTTTACTTTGCCTCAGGTGTCACTGGCAGTGTTGTCAGCTGAATAGGAATTGCTGCTGAATCTTTATTCCTGGCAATGAGGCAAGAAATAGCAAAGGCACAGCGGGATCTTCGGATCACAAGTTGTGTTTGCCAGGCTTAGGGTTGGGAAGAGAGACAGTCGTCTTTTAATGCACTAACTGAACAGTCAGGCTGGAAGTCAAGATCTCTAAAATCGAAGAGGGAATCCCATATTTTGTCTGTTTCCAGTTCTTAGACAAGGTGGTTCTTTCAAGAGAAATAGCAATGTTCTTTTAGGTGAGCAAATGAAACAACTAAGTCCTCCCCTCCCTGAAAAAAAGTAAAAATCATTCAATTTACATAATTTAAATACAAATTCTCTCTTCTTTTTATAGCCTGTCTATAAACTTGAGACCTTCTCTTCCCCATCTTTTATTGCCCATAGTACAGTTTACTGGGCCACAAACACGGCAAGGAGTGAATAAATATTTTTGGATGAGTGGCAGAAGAAAAACCCAGCATAACTTAACTCTCCATCAAACAGAAATGTAGGCCTAAAAAGAGGCATAAAAAAGACACATAGAATAAAAACTTTGCAACAAGTATATTCGGCAGGAAATACCCCTAGTAGATAAAGCAAAGACTTTAAGGTAAGACACCTGAGCAAATCCTGCCCCATCGCCTTCTCTCTCTGTGAAAAAAAAATTTTAAGCAAAATATAGGTGATTTGCAATGACTCAGGTGTGCAGAAAAGTGATTCCGTTTTACATGTAAAAATTATCCCATCTCTTGAACCTGGATGGTGGACTTTGCAGGGCTCTCATGATCTGGTGAGGACGTGAGTCAGATGACATCATTCCTCTGCCCCAAGACCTCCCTCCAATGACTTCCCCTTTCGTGCCAGGTAAAAGCCAAAGTCTGGACAGGAGCAGTCTACCCACTCTGCCCTCAACCTGGACTTTCTGGGGGAGAAGGGCTAAGACAGATCCTATATATCTTGGTGATTTCTTTCAGTGATTTTCTACTTTCGACCTAGAAGGTAAGCTTGGTGAGGTCATAGACTTTATCCGCAACATTTTGAATGGTGCCCAGAACTCAATAACTATTTGCTGCATGAATGAGTGAGTGTCCAGCACTCAGGAGCGGCCCACTAACTGGACATTTCACCATGAGTCAGCCCTTAGCAGATCACTGAATCTGCAGATGCAAAACCCAAGCACACGGAGGGCCAACTGTCTTCTTTGCCCTGGACCATTTTACACAAGGCACTGGAGCATCCAGGAATGCCGGTGTCCTTGGGGCTCCTGAAACCACCTCCCCTACTCCCTCCTGCCCGCCATGGATACTGAGGAATTACTGTGTTCTTATCATCTAGGCTCTCAGGAACTAAGCTAGGTACTGTGTGCTTCACATTAGACACAAAACTCAGTCTTCGAAGAACAAAACCGTAAACATTTACAGTGATATATTTTTTTAATTGACATCTTCTTTCTTTACTTTTGGTTGCCCTGGGTCTCTGTTGCTGTGCCTGGGTTTTCTCTAGCTGTGGCGCGGGGGAGCTACTCTCTAGTTGTGGTGGGCAGGCTCCTTATTTCGGTGGCATCCCTTGTTGCAGGGCACAGGCTCTAGGCATTCGGATTCCAGGAGTTGCAATCCGTGGGCTCAATAGTTGTGACACATGGACTAGTTGCTCCGCAGCATGTGGAATCTCCCCAGACCGGGGATCGAACCTGTGTCCCCTGCATTGGCAGGCAGATTCCTATCCACTGTACCACCAGGGGAGTCTGTGAAATGTTTTAAATAAATTATTAAGACCACAGAAACTGATAAAATGAGAAGGAGACACAAACCACAGAGTAAAGAGTAGCTACAAGAAGAACCTTAAAAGGAAGAAAGATGTCAGGATATGCACTGGAAAGAACTAATATACAAGAAAATGGAGTCAAGGAGGCAGAGAAGGAAGAGCTTCAGAGAAAGGAGAGAGAGAGAGGGATCATTAATTACACGGTTTTGCAATGCCATCTTCAACTTCAAAACTTTGAGATACAAATTTGAGCCCAGAAAAAGCTCTGTTTTCTTCCCTTGCAGATATTTTCCTCAGCACATTTTCAGCATGGCTAGTGCATTGATGCCATTCAGTCGTTCCTAAGAGGCAAACTTTCTCAGACACTCAGATATCAAACATTTTCTAGAGTTGCTAATATAAAAAATAAATTCACGATTGCACATCTGGAAAACCCAAATGAATCAAAAGGAAAGCTACCATGATAATAAAAGATTTAGAAAGGTGGTGATTTTTTTTAACAAATAAACCCACTATGTAAAATAATCAAAAAACTAGGAAGATATAAAAGATCACACTTCACAATAGTGAAAAAGAGAGGACATACATCTTTCAGGCATAAATCTTACGGAGAAGTATCTGAAACACACAAGAGGAAAACAGGAAAAACACTCCTGAAAAGACACAAAAATAGAAAAACAAACGGGAACACACTCTACATTCTTGGGCTAGAAGATTGAGCATCAAAAAAGTATGAGTTCTCAACAAGCCCATGTATGAATTTAACGTGATCTGAATTGTAAAATGTATTGTGTTTTTCCCCTCTGGATCAGAGCAGTTGATTATAGAGATCATCTATGATAACAAACAAACAAGCATAACACCCTCAAAGAAATCACAGGAATGAGTGAGAAAGGAGGGTGGACTTCTCAGATATTAAAACTCACTATGAGCTTCTATAATCTGAAAGGTTTGCATAGGTGCTGGAATAAACAAATATGTTTGCTGCTGTTGTTCAGTAGCCAAGTCATATCTGACTCATTGCAACACCATGGACTGCAGCACGCCAGGTTTCCTTGACTTTCACTACCTCCTGAAGGTTGCTCAGATTCATTTCCAATGAGTCAGTGATGCTATCTAACCATCTCATCTTCTGCCTCCCTCTTCTCCTTTTTCCCTCAATCATTCCTAGCATCAGTGTCAGCTCTTTGGATCTTCAGCTTCAGCACCAGTTTTTCCAAAGAATAAGTTCTGAATGGACAGAGAAGCCTGGCACGCTACAGTCCATGGGGTGGCAAAGAGTCAGACATGACTGAGCATGCGCGCACGCGCACACACACACACACACACACACACACTTCTTGGAAAATAGGCTTTTGCATGTCTAGAGCAGAAATACATGAACTGCGTTTGAATATTTTTTGCTATCTGGAAAGCTACACTATCAAAGGTAAGCAAGGATCTACCAAAAAGGTAAGCTTAGGATCCAAGTGAAAACAACCCAAAAGTCCATCACCTGGTGGACAGACACATGAACTGTGGTACACCCTTGTTGCTGCTGTTCAGTCGCTCAGCCACGTCTGACTCTTTGCGACCCCGTGGACTGCAGCACCAAGGCTTCCTTGTCCTTCACCATCTCCCGGAGCTTGCTCAAACTCATGTCCATTGAGTCAGTGATGCCATCCAGCCATCTCATCCTCTGTTGGCCCCTTCTCCTCCTGACTTCTATCTCTACCAGCATCAGGGTCTTTTCCAATGAGTCAGCTCCTCACATCAGGTGGACAACGTACTGGAGGTTCAGCTTCAGCTTCAGCAGTAGTCCCTCCAATGAATATTCAGGATTGATTTCCTTTAGGATTGACTGGTTTAATCACCTTGCGGTCCAGGGGAGCCTGAAGAGTCTTCTCCAACAACACAATTCAAAAGCATCAGTTCTTCGGTGCTCAGCTTTCTTCAAGGTCCAGCTCATCCATACGTGGTCCTCATCCATACGGTCCTCTCACATCCATACGTGACTACTGGAAAAACCATATCTTTGACTAGATGGATCTTTGTTGGCAAGGTAATGACTCTGCTTTTTAATATACTGTCTAGGTTTGTCATAACTTTTCTTCCAAGGAGCAAGTGTCTGTTAATTTCATGATTGTAGTCACCATCTGCAGTGATTTTAGAGCCCAAGAAAATAAAATGTGTCACTGTTTCCATTGTTTCCCCATCTATTTGCCATGAAGTGATGGGATCAGATGCCATGATCTTAATTTTTTGAGTGCTGAGTTGCAAGCCAGATTTTTCACTCTCCTCTTTCACCTTCATCAAGAGGCTTTCTGCCATAAGGGTGGTGTCATCTGCATATCTGAGGTACACCTATAGAATGGTCAAGTCCTTAAATTCATGATAATACTAAAAAGAAAAAAATCTTGGTTATCTTTGAGAAATGTCTGGGAAGAAACTAATTATTATTAATATTAAAGTCAGTAGGTAAAAAGAAAAAATACAAGGCTTTATCCTGCCTTTTCTAAATGAACTGTCTCTGAAGATAATAGGTAATGAGGGAAATTTTATTTATAGACATAATTCAACAAATAAAAGAAGACTAAAGAGAGCGAGCAATCTGTAATGAATTAATGTATTTGGTCAGTCGGGGATTGTTCCTACAGCCCACCAGTGATTTTTATCAAGAGTTCTAAAGTGAAACAAAACAAAGAAGGACATGCTCATCCACAGTGCTCAGCACCATGGAGAAAGCCAAGCGATCTTTGTGTACCTCTCTTGGAAGGAAGGGGGCTTCCCTCATAGCTCAGCTGGTAAAGAATCCACCTGCAATGCAGGAGACCTGGGTTCCATCCCTGGGTTGGGAAGATCCCCTGGAAGAGTGCATAGCAGCCCACTCCAGTATTCTTGCCTGGAGAATCCCCATGGACAGAAGAGCCTGGTGGGCTACAGTCCATGGGGTCACAAAGAGTCAGACACAACTGAGAGACTTAAGCACAGTTGAAAGGAAGCTCACCCAGCACCCAAGGAGCAGCCTTGCCAAATAAACCAAATTCAAATCTGATCATTCATCTACCTACCACTTCATAGAAAGAACAGCAGACAGAGGGACAGGATGAATATCACAAGGGAGAAAAATCAGCTAAATCCAGGCTGCTGGAGACCCTACAAAATAAAGATCCAGACATATCTGCCAGCAAGTGCAAGAAAAACCTGCGAATGAAGGCAGATGTAGGAGAGATGTCACCCAATGCCCTGCCAGGACTGTGTTTGCATCCTGATTCAAACAAACAGATGGAAGAAACCACAGAAATGAACAAGCCAATCAGGAAAAAGCAGCCTTGCTGGGTATTTAATGATATGAAGACATTCCTGTTAACTTTTGTTGGGATGTTACGATACATAATGCATAACACTGTTTTAAATAAAGTGGCCCTAAAACCAGCATACAGAGCAATCCACGGTGCATGCCACCTGAAAGTCATCTCTCACTTGCCTTCCAGCACCGGAGCCCATGTCCCTCCAACCCACCGCAGCCTCCTTTTCACAAAACAGGCAGAGACAAAGGTGCTCCCGTGAGTGTCTCTACTCTTTGCGGACCGACCAGCCCCTGCCCCTCAAGGCTAAAGCGCCTTCAGTCAGAAAGAAACACTGCTTCTTTTTATTCTCCAAAGAGGAATGCGGTTTCTCCCTCCTCAACATCACACAACATGAAAGTGAAGTCGCTCAGGCATGTCCGCCTCTGTGCGACCCCATGGACTGTAGCCTACCAGATTCCTTTGTCCGTGGGATTTTCCAGGCAAGAATACGGGAATGGGGTGCCATCTCCTTCTCCAACATCACACAAGGAGGCAGGGAGAACCCACTTGCCTCGCAAGAACCTCCCTCAGAACCCCAGAAATGGCTGCAGTCTAGGGGGCCCTATTCTTACTACCTGTCCCCTGTGCAGAGCCTTCCGAAAGTGTGTTGGTCTTTAAGCATGGAAAGGAGCTCTGCAAACACCTTCAGTCCCGCCCTTGGGGTCTGAGATTACTGGATACAGGACGTGTGGCCTGAGAGGGAAACAGGGAGACCACAGCCGTGGGGAGAATTCAGGGGGTACCCCAGTCCTGTCCCCTCCCCCCATGACATGGAAAAGTAGGGGCTTTGTGATCCAGACGCCTCTGCAGTCATATTGAGTTGGCCAAAAAATTCATTCCTTTTTTTTGTAACAGATTACAGATGACTTGAAAGAACATTTTGGCCAACCCAATACTTCCTGTTTCCACTTCTAATGCTGACCCTACATTTCCCACCATTCTGTATCCACAACGACACCACTTCTTCCAATCAGAAACTATGCTGCCCCCTTTCAAATGGGGAAGGAGCATGCTTGCATCTCCAGCCGGGCCCCCTGCCCTGACCACGATCCCGTCCCACCCGCCTAGCCTGCCTGAGGCCCCAAGGACTCAGAAAAACTTTTCCCCTTTCCCTGTCTTTCACCTTCTCCTTAGTTTTTCCACTCATCTCCTCAGTAGCATGGCCTCCTTATGGAGAAAAGTGCTTTTTCAACAGGAATCTGTGCTAAGATATGAGTGTTTAGCAGCCTTTAGCGCTTTCTGAGAATTATCTCCTCCAGAGGCTGCTGCATTTGAGAAGGTGCCAGAAGAAACCAGTGGTGAGAACTAAAATGACCTCACACGAGCGCTGGCTTTTCAGCTCCATGCAGCCTGGAGGCCAGCGGTGCTCTACCCAGGTTCTTCCGACAGCCTGTAGCTGTACCCACTCCAAGCTGCTGAAAAATGTTGGCTGGTGTTATGGATTGAGTTGTGCTGCCCCAAAGTTTTTTATGTTGATGTTCTGGCCCCCAGCACCTCATACTGTGACTTTGTTGGAAATCAGGTCTGAATAGAGGTTCAGTTCAGTTCAGTTCAGTCCCTCAGTCGTGTCCAACTCTTTGTGACCCCATGAATCGCAGCACGCCAAGCCTCCCTGTCCATCACCAACTCCCAGAGTTTACCCAAACTCATGTCCATTGAGTCAGTGATGCCATCCAGCCATCTCATCCTCTGTCGTCCCCTTTTCCTCCTGCCCTCAATCCCTCCCAGCATCAGGGTCTTTTCCAATGAGTCAACTCTTCGCATGAGGTGGCCAAAGTATTGGAGTTTCAGCTTCAGCATCAGTCCTTCCAATGAACACCCAGGACTGATCTCCTTTAGGATGGACTGGTTGGATCTCCTTGCAGTCCAAGGGACTCTCAAGAGTCTTCTCCAACACCACAGTTCAAAAGCATCAGTTCTTCAGCACTCAGCTTTCTTCACAGTCCAACTCTCACATCCATACATGACTACTGGAAAAACCATAGCCTTGACTAGATGGACCTTTGTTGGCAAAGTAATGTCTCTGCTTTTTAATATGCTGTCTAGGTTGGTCATAACTTTTCTTCCAAGGAGTCAGCATCCTTTAATTTCATGGCTGCAGTCAAATTCAAATGAAGTCATGGGAAGGGTGGTTCACCCACTATGACTGGTGTCTTTATAGAAAGGTCTCCTCTTATTTGGACACTTAGGGGAACATGACATAAGAAGACACAGCAAGAATATTCTTTTTTAGATTCTTTCAAGTTTTTTGAAGGGCTTCCCTGGTGGCTCAGAGGTTAAAGCGTCTGCCTGCAGTGCAGGAGACCTGGGTTCAATCCCTGGGTTGGGAAGATCCCCTGGAGAAGGAAA
>SJYX01014650.1:25296-69892 GCA_006410675.1 Oreotragus oreotragus
GTTTCCCCATCTATTTCCCATGAACTGATACTTTCCATAGCGTGCTTGAAGGAAGCAACATTTTGTTTATTTGTTCTGCCTTTCAAGTACTAGATCAGACCTAAAATCCACACACTTCCATACCCATAAAACGTCCCGCATTCCTCGGTACCACAAAGCACTACGCTTTTTACGACAGTGTACGACGCCGGGCCTGACAGGCGCGCACCACGCGGGCCAATCGTGCGGCGTCCGACCGATGACGTAGCCCGCGCTCGTGCATGCGCAGGGCGGGGAGACCTTGGGAAGGCGGCGGAGACGTTTAACGGAGGTGAAAGCCTTGGCGGAAAGGAAAGTGTAGCGGCAAGATGCAGAGCTGGAGTCGTGTGTACTGTTCCTTGGTCAAGGTGAGGGCCCACTGGATGGGATCGTGCTGAATCAGGCCCAGAGAGGCCCACTGACGGGATCCGGGATGCGGCCTAAGTGTGGGTGTGGGAGAGACCGGCGGCCAGGCCGGGACCACCTGCGACTCCACCCCTGACCCCGCTCAGCAGGGGCGGCGGCTTGGAGGCAGAAGCCTGGGCCGTGGAGAGCACCGCCGGTTGTGTGACGGCCAACAGTCACACACAATCCCCTCCCAAGAAAGCCTGGAGCCTGGCGGTCCCGCATAGGCTCTTTCACCCTGGCGGAGAAAGTAGGAGTCACCCTTGCCCGTTAGGGTTGACTTTTTCCTAGTTCTGATTTCGGTCCTAGTGGCCTTTTGCAGTAGACAGGCTTGGGCCACCGCTTGAAAGACTCACACTGAGCCCTAACTCTTGGCCCCAGGAATTCCTCAGAGGTCCCTTTAGTGTTTGCAGCTTTAAGCGGGCGTGCACTGACCTCCCTCTTAGAGCTTGTAGTTTTAATTGTAGCAGGTTATCAAGATAACGTTCCCTTCTCATCAGTGTACCGAATACAGCCAAATTGTATATATTTGGGTTTGTGACTGAATACAGTATTGAACGAGACCTTAAAAATAATACAGAAGTTAGACTCCTTTGTTTCAAGATGAGTAGCCTATGTTTCGCGAAGTTAATGTAACAAGCTAGAAGTACGTTTAGTGAGAGAGCTGGGACTAAAACTCAGCCCTGATCTCTACTCTGCTGTTCTTTGGTCCGCTGTCCTCACCTTAGGTGCAAGCCTTGCCTTGAAGTAGTAGCGTTCATAGATCAATATGTAGGATTTTTCACTGCCTCCTTTGATAGGAGCTATTTGCAATTGTTGCTTTGTGCCTCACTCTTCTTAGGAAAATAGTAGCCATCCATGTTTAGAGATTGTTGTGGAGATTATGATGCAGTTTGTAACACTAGTAGCTCTTGGATCTGAGTACCTTACTTGGTGCATTTTCCTAAGGTATCTTGTCTAATTTTCTGTTCCTTTTGTATGGTTCAGGTACATCTCCATAGATTGTACATGGTAGTTTTGATTTTAGGAAACAATAATTACATGTAAAAGGATTGTCATAATGTAGATTATTCAAGTACTTAAGCTGGAACTTTAAACGCTTTAGTTAATGCCATTAAAATGATCTCTGGCCCCAAAAGTTAGCCATGCCTTCTGAAAACTTAATAAAACGTTAAGTACCATTTAATAACGTGTTTTAGTTAGGTAAAAAAATGAAATGATGCATTGAACATTTATAATAAAAAGTGTGGCAAGCTGATTGTTTTTACAAAAGAGCAGAACTTATTGTGTAACCTCCCTGTGTCAGTGTAAGATACCTTAGCAATCATTGCTCGATATACATGCCTCGTCATTGACTTCATGGATCTTTAGTAGTTCTGTGTTTTGAATGCATATTTTACATAATAAGATCATTTTCTTTCTTTTTTTCAGAGAGGCCATTTCAGTCGAATATCTCATGGTCTCCAAGGAGTTTCTGTAGTACCACTAAGAACTTATGCAGATCAGCCAAGTAAGTACTTAGTAAAACAGGTTTTGCTCATATTTCCTTTATATTTAAAGGAAAAGTAAGTGAGTGTTAAGAGTAAGTAATAGTAAAGTAATTAGCTATAGAATTCATTTGTTCAAATGTTTGTTCACTTAAATGCTCTGTTGAACACCTAGTGTGTTCCAGGTGGTGAACAAGAAAAAGCTTTGCTCTTACAGAACTTGTAGTCTGATGGTAAAATACAAACAGTATACAAGAAACAGGGAAATAATTTGGGAAGTGATTGAAAATGAAGTCTGGTAATTGGGGGAAAGGAGACTAGATATCGTATGAGGCCTTTTCTGTGCAAGGGCCTGAGTAAAGTTGGGGGTGTGAGAAGGTTATTTCAGGCAGAGGGAACCAGCAATGAGAAGGGTCTGAGGTAGGAATTCAGTTGTGTGGTTTAAGGAATTGCAAGAAGGTTAGTGTGGCTAGGGGGTTTCCATTTTAAAGTTATGTACTACTCCTGCAGGGTGCACGGGTAGGAGCTAAGAGCCCACGTATTGTGCCAAAAAAATNTCTCCAGTGGACCATGTTTTGTCACTCTCCACCACGACCTGTTCATCATGGGTGACCCTACACGGCATGGTTCATAGTTTCATTGAGTTAGACAAGGCTGTGCTCCATGTGTGACAAGGGTGTGATCCAAGTGATCAGTTTGGTTAGTTTTCCGTGATTGTGGTTTTCATTCTGTCTGTCCTCTGACAGCTAAGGATAAGAGGCTTGTAGAAGTTTTCTGAAGGCAGGGAATGTCTGTAGGAAATCTAGGTCTTGTTCTGAAGGGTGGGATCCTGCTTAGTAAATCAACAATCCAATTTTCTGTTGATGGGTGGTGCTTTGTTCCTTCCTGGTAGTTGGGCCTGAGACTCCTTAGGGCCACTCTGTACCAAATGACACATATTGGTGCTTTTCTAAGTCATTTCTTGACAGCAGCTAACTGGAAGGATATTTTCCAAAATCTGTATAGTAGAAATACAGATATTCCTGTGGTGAGAATATGAATTACTTATTTTTCCCTGTACTCTCCAAACTTTCTCTAATGTACATTATGTTTTTGTTGCTGCTATTTAGTCACTAAGTCATGTCTGACTCTTGTGACCCTAAGACTGTAGCCCATCAGACTCCTCTGTCTGTGGAATTTCCCAGGCAAGAATACCGGACTGCATTGCCATTTCCTTCTCCAGGGGATCTTTCCAGCCCAAGGATTGAACCCTCATCTCCTGCACTGGCAGGCAGATTCCTTATCTCTGAGTCATCAGGGAA
This sequence comes from Oreotragus oreotragus, assembly GCA_006410675.1. Taxonomy (NCBI): domain Eukaryota; kingdom Metazoa; phylum Chordata; class Mammalia; order Artiodactyla; family Bovidae; genus Oreotragus; species Oreotragus oreotragus. The sequence goes on from SJYX01014650.1 coordinate 28,508, forward strand.
GCCCGTAGTGTACATAATCAGGAAAAAATATAGTATAAATATTTTGTCATGTATTAATTCATTCATTCATCCTTGTATTTAATTTTTTGAGTACTAGTGAGCATGTATGTGGGGTTTCCAGGTGGTTCAGTGGTAAAGAATCCACCTGACAATGCAGGAGATGTAAGAGACATGGGTTAAATTCCTGGGTTGGGAAGATCTCTGAGAGGGGGAAATGGCAACCCACTCCAGTATTCTTGCCTAGAAAATCCAAAGGACAGAGGAGTCTGGTGGGCTCCAGTTCATGGGGTCACTAAAAAGTTGGACACAACTTGGCGACTAAGCAACAACAATAGTCAGTTCAGTTCAGCCGCTCAGTCATGCCTCACCCTTTGCGACCCCATGGACTGCAGCACGCCAGGCTTCCCTGTCCATCACCAACTCCCGGAGTTTACTCAGACTCATGTCCATCGAGTCGGTGATATCATCCAACCATCTCATCTTCTGTTGTCCCCTTCTCCTCCCACCTTCAATGTTTCCCAGCATCAAGGTCTTTTCAAAGAGTCAGTTCTTTGCATCAGGTGGCCTAAATATTGGAGTTTCAGCTTCAGCATCAGTCCTTCCAAAGAATATTCAGGACTGATTTCCTTTAGGATTGACTGGTTCAATCTCCTTGCAATCCAAGGGAATCTCAAGAGTCTTCTCCAACACCATAGTTCAATAGCATCAATTCTTCAGTGCTCAGCTTTCTTTATAGTCCAACTCTCACATCCATGCATGACTACTGGAAAAACCATAGCTTTGACTAGACGGACCTTTGTTGGCAAAGGAATGTCTTTGCTTTTTGATATGCTGTCTAGGTTTGTCATAGCTTTTCTTCCAAGGAGCAAGTGTCTTTTAGTTTCGTGGCTGCAGTCACCATCTGAAGTGATTTTGGAGCCCCCCAAAATAAAGTTTGTCAATGTTTCCTTTGTTTCTACATCTATTTGTCATGAAGTGATGGAACCGGATTCCATGATCTTAGTTTTCTGAATGTTGAGTTTTAAGCCAACTTTTTCACTCTCCTCTTTCACTTTCATCGAGAGGTTCTTTAGTTCTTCACTTTCTGCCATAACGGTGGTGTCATCAGCATATCTGAGGTTATTGATATTTCTCCCGGCAATCTTGCTTTCAGCTTGTGCTTTATCCAATCCAGCATTTTGCATGATGTACTCTACATATAAGTTAAATAAGCAGGATGACAATATACAGCCTTGAAGTACTCCTTTCCCAATTTGGAACCAATCTGTTGCTCCATGTCCAGTTCTAACTGTTGCTTCTTGACCTGCATACAGATATCTCAGGAGGCAGGTCAGGTGATCTGGTATTCCCATCTCTTTCAGAATTTTCCACAGTTTGTTGTGATCCGCACAAAGGCTTTGGCGTAGCCAATAAAAGAAAAGTAGATTTTTTCTGGAACTCTCTTGCTTTTTTGATGATCTAAAGGATATTGGCAATTTGATTTCGGGTTCCTCTTCCTTTTCTAAATCCAGCTTGAACATCCGGAATTTCATGGTTCATGTACTGTTGAAGCCTGGCTTGTAGATGTTCAACAACAATGGACTAAGAGAAATACTCTTTAATCTGTCACTCTTGGGAATTCCTGGTGGTCCAGTGACTAAGATTCTGAGCTCCCAGCACAGCAGCCCCATGTTCGATCCCTGTTCGGGGTCTAGATCCCACATGCTGAAACTAAGAGTTCACATGCTGTAGCTAAAAGACCTTACATGCTGCAGCTAAGACTTGGCACAGCCAAATAAGTAAATATTTTTTAAAACTGTCACTCTCATAGCTGCTGAGGATTGGATTGGAGAAGAGGCAAATGTGAACAGAATGGCCAGTGAGACATTTTTTACGGTTGTCCAAGAAAATACAACAGTGGCTTGGACCAGGGCAATGGCAATGCAGATGGAGAAGAGTGGACAAACTCAATACATATTTTGAAGGTAGAAATATCACTTATTGGATGTGAATAAGTGATCACAGGGAGATGGAATTTTCAAGCATGGCAGTGGACAAATTTACCATTCACTGTGAAGAAGAACATCCAGATAGGCATACATAAGGAGAGAAATTGAAAAGCCTTTGGTTAAAAGATGTGAGATGTTCCCTTCTCTTGACAATGGTAATAATAATAACAATAGTGAACAAATGTAGTGATTAGGTAAGAAGAGTCACAGGATTTTTCTTTTCAAAATGAAATATGCCTAAAGAGTTAGAAGGTAGAAGTCCTAGTGTTTAGATGCTGCAAAAGCAGGCAAGGAAGTTACTGAATAAACTTTGAACTTTGAATAACTTATTTCTGAATGGAAATGCTAATGACTGTATCTTAGGTTAGTAACATCTCATAGTGAACTCCAGTAAGTTAGTTCTAAGCAGACCAAGCACCCCCAGTTGACCAAACATACCCTTGTAGATATAGTAGTTCCCAGAAAGTAAAACCCTTGAAACTAGGACCAAACAACTCTTTCAGCATTTGCAAAAACAAATTAGAATCATGAATGACCAGACATTTCTCTTCTGAGTAGGACAGAAGAATATTTCTGAGCTCTCATCCAATGACCTGAGAATAGCAGGTGACGATTTCTCTAAGCAAGAATAAAGTTTATTCTACAAATATTCTTATAATGTTTCACTGCCAAGTGGTGTCCATATTGTGAATGTATTTTCTATGTTCAGTTCAGTTCAGTTGCTCAGTCATGTCCGACTCTTTGCGATCCCATGGACTGCATCAGGCCAGGCTTCCCTGTCCATCACCAAATGTTCTGTGTTAATATATCATAAAATTGATTTGCTCAAGTGTGTTTTGCTTTCCCACATTGATTGGCCTCTCAAGTCAAACAATGTGAGGTTACTAGAAACAGCACTGTGTTTTACCCAACTTTGAGCCATAGTGGATATTCAATGAATGTTTGCTGGGTGAAGAAATGAATGTTTATTGATTGGAATAAAAAACACAGAAATATGATAAATGAATTCAATATAAATATTAAGGTAAATGCATTGGAAGAAGGTAACTCAGATAGCAGTAATGAAATAGTGAGTTCTGAGTTGTCAAAATACAAGCACAAAAGTAATCTAGGACATGAAAAACTAGTTTATGGGAAATATCTATCCTCTGTTTCTCTAGGATAGCAGCTTAATGCAATGAACTATAAACAGAGACTATATTCACCATTATTTTAGAGACATAATATTTAGATATCAAAGACAAACAGGTACTAACCACAAAAAGACAATTTTTCATGTGAAAAAAATCAAACCTTAGTGAACACAAAACAAAGTGACACACTTACATTAGGTTTATAAAAATAGAAATAGATATATCTTGTAATGTATCTATCTCTTTGGAAACTTCTATCAAAATTAAATAGTCATTCAAATTCTCTGATATTGAGGGAGGAAGAGTATTTCATAAAAATATAAATTAAAAGGAAATTGTTTCAAATCTCTGACGAATATTTTACTTATTACTGTTTGTTTCCATAGTTTAGTTTCTTTAGCATGGTTAAATTGTAACCTACATGGTACCTATTCAGTGATCCACAACAGGGTGCTCTAATTTTTATTGTGCAATCATTTATAAACCTTGGATCACAGCTACTTTACATGTAAATAACACCAACGATGACTCTTAGGGAACCAGTGCTGTGTGGTTCTTTCCAATAGTGCTGAGGCTGTAGCCCAGCATGATTTTTTGGTCCTTAAAGACTAAGACTGAGTTTCAAAACTATTAGTTCAGCACCTACTTATCAAGTTTAGCTTCAGAAACTTGTATTTTTCAGAGGGAAATGAAGATTGGGAAGTAGATCTGGGACAAAGATTTGGTTTTTATTGGATAACCTCCTAATGTATGATTTTCTTTATGTACCTTTATCACATGCACGTATTATCTTATAGTAAGCACAAGCCACAATTTTTTTCAAGTTAACTACATTTTTAAAAAACCTACATAAGTGGGTTTTTGGGGATTTTTTTGGTTGTTTGTTTTTTTTAATCTCTTCCTTGGAGACAGTCAGTGCTTTCCCCAAAGTTCCTGAGAACTTACTGATATTCTTACTATAAGACTCTCTATTATATTATGTAAAAATAAAGCTGAACCTCTGCATAGTCAATAGAAATGAGTTAATTCTCTGTATTCCCAGGATCATGATACCAAAAATAAACTGGACTCTTCAAAATTCAGATCTCTCTTTAATCAAATGTTTTGATTCAACCTCTGTCAGACTTTATTTTAGGGGGCTCCAAAATCACTGCAGATGGTGATTGCAGCCATGAAATTAAAAGATGCTTACTCCTTGGAAGGAAAGTTATGACCAACCTAGATAGCATATTCAAAACCAGAGACATTACTTTGCCAACAAAGGTCTGTCTAGTCAAGGCTATGGTTTTACAGTGCTCATGTATGGATGTGAGTGTTGGACTCTTAAGAAAGCTGAGCGCCAAATAATTGATGCTTTTGAAATGTGGTATTGGAGAACACTCTTGAGAATCCCTTGGACTGCAAGGAGATCTAACCAGTCCATCCTAAAGGAGATCAGTCCTGGGTGTTCTTTGGAAGGACTGATGCTAAAGCTGAAACTCCAAAACTTTGGCCACCTCATGCGAAGAGTTGACTCATTGGAAAAGACTCTGATGCTGGGAGGGATTGGGGGCAGAAGAAGGGGATGACAGAGGATGAGATGGCTGGATGGCATCACTGACTTGATGGACATGAGTTTGAGTGAACTCCAGTAGTTGGTGATGAACAGGGAGGCCTGGCATGCTGCAATTCATAGGGTCGCAAAGAGTAAGACACGACTGAGTGACTGAACTGAACTGAACAACTTTTTGTTAAAGCTATTCATAGGAAATAAAATGAGGCTGAGATGAATTGAGTTAAATTGTCTTTTATTTCTTAACTTCAAGCTCCAATCAGTGTGCTGTAAGCAGTGGAAATGCATTTTTTTTTTTTTTTTAAAGGCAGAGACTCTGGAAAAGTCATGAAAGAATTCAGTCATTGGATGGATAAGAAAGGACTGGCTGGCTGTTTAAAGCAGTGATGTTAAGGTGCTAGGAAACAAAGCAAGTCGAAGTCACCTGGGCTCCAGGGTCCAAATTCACCCCGGAAATGAGCGCCAGATAAATCAACTAATCTTATCTGTGCTCATCTATGGCTCAGTTGTACTAGTAAATTAACTTATTAAAAAATACTGGACAAAGAGATCTAGATCACCTCCACTTCCTTTCTCCTGAGGTAGACCCACTTGGGGTTCCAAAGCCAGATCCAAAATTGTTATGGAGAAGTCCAAACCAGAACCTAGGACTTCTATGTTCATCAAAATTTGGTTTTAAAAATTCTTTTTCTCCTCCAGTTCTGTATTGGTTCAAAAATATGGAACCAGTTATGGAGAAAAATATTTTGCTGACAAAGTCATCCTTTTCTCTTTAAGACTTGTCAACACTCATTAGCCCAGTGTTTTTGTGAGAAAAAAATTAGGGATAGGAAAGTTTTCTAGGATGATCTACACTAAAATATACAGCCTCTGCACATAGTTAAAATATCTCTCCAGTTAGCCTTAATATTTCATATTTGTGATTATCAGTCAGGGAGGGACAGGCTTGACCTGTGTACTACAGTTTGGAAAATATACCACAGTGATTTGAATATATCAAGTCAGTACCTATCCAACTCTAACGAACACTTTCATGTGTGAGCACTAGAATCAGGGTCTATGTCAATATGTCTCAGACTTTATCCCATTCCATTACAGTGCCTCTCACAGTTGAATAACTCATCCACAACTGAACAGATTTTATCAAACCTAATTCTCTAAGGTTGTATTAAGAAAACAGTAGTAGTCATATTCAATACACTTTTAAAAATTACACATGCTCTCTCACTCTGAAAATAATTGTTCTAAGTTTACCCTTCAATTATTCTGCTAACAGCACCCTTTCTTAAATATGTTTCTCACACCTTTATGATGGCAAAATTCCAAATTCATAATAATGCAATGTGACATTACAAAAGATTATTCTAATAAGTTTTGGGTGAGTTTCTACATAATGTCGCCATAATATATTGTGACATTTGCTCCCACTTATTGAATTCCCTTTTATGGTTTTGACTTTCAAAAAAATTTTATTCTCATTTCACAAAACTCCCATGTAGTAAGGCACAGCAGACTTTGGATGGGCCAGAGATTTAAATGGCAATTTGCTACTGAATTACAAAATTATAAAGTGAAATTTTCGTATTTTATCTTAAAATAATCACTTTTCCAAATTTATTATTTTAAATTATTTTAAAGCCACTTTGAAAAGTGCAGTTGGCCACTGAATAACACTGGAGCAAGGGATGCCAACCTTCCACGAAGTTGAAAATCTGCATACAGTCAGCCCTCCATTTAATTGGTAGGCCTTCCCAGGTGGCCCTAGCGGTAAAGAATGTATGCTTGTTAGTTTATCCTTATTCTTTTTCCTTATAACGATTTTATATCACATCAGATCTTGGTATGTTCTTGTTGCTCATTTTTATATGCATTCAGTTTTACTGAATTTTAAGAAAGCTTTGTTCAGAAAACTTTTATAGCTTTGTTCAAAATAGAGCAGCTAGCTCTCAGATGTTTCCTGATATTTCCCCTTTCCCATGCTGGTTTAGGTCTTCTTTTTCTTTCTTTCCTTTTTTTAAAAATTGAAGTATGGCTAATTCACAATGCTCTGTTAGTTTCAGGTGTACAGTAAAGTGATTTAGTTATATATATGTTTTTCAGATTATTTTCCACTATAGCTTATTATGAGACATTAAATATAATGCCCTCTGGTATACAGTAAATCCTTATTGCTTACCTATTCTATATATACTAGTTTGTATCTGTTACTGTCATATTTCTAATTTATCCCTCTTCCCACTCTCCCGTTTGGTAACCATAAGTTTGTTTTCGATGCCTGAGAGTCTACTTCTGTTTTGCATATTGATTCACTTGTATTACTTTCTAGATTCCACACATAAGGGATACCAAAGAATATTTGTATTTGTCTGACTTACTTCACTAAGTGTAATAGTCTCTAGGTCCACCTACATTTCTGCAAATAGCAAAATTTCATTTTTATGGCTGAGTAGTATTCCATTATAGTCACATATACACCACATCTTCTTAAGCCCATAATCTTTTAATGGGCACTTGGGTTGTTTCCATATCTTGGCTATTGTAAATAATGCTGCTATGATCACTCGAGTGCATGTACCTTTTCAAATCAGAGTTTTCTTTCTTTTTTCTTGAATGTATATCCAGGAAGGGATTTGTAGGGTTATACTGTAGCTCTATTTTTAGTTTTTTAAGAAACCTCCATACTTCCAGAGTGAATGCACCAATTTACATTCTCACCAACAGTGTAGGAGGGTTGGTTCCCTTTTTGATGATGACTGTTCTGATCAGTGTGAGGTAACATCTCACTGTGGTTTTTATTTGCATTTCTCTAATAGTTAGCAATGTGGAACATCTTTTTATGTGCCTGTTAGCCATCTGTATGTCTTCTTTGGAGAAATGTCTATTTAGGTCTTCTGCCCATTTGTTGATTATGTTGTCTCTTTTTAAAAATATATTGATTTTTATGAGATGTTTGTATATTTTGAATATTAACCTTTTGCTGGTTGCATCATTTGCAAATATTTTCTCCCATTCAGTGGGCTGTCATTGTTTTGTTGATGGTTTCTTTTGCTGTGCAAAAGCTCTTAAGTTTGATTAGGTATGACTTATTTTTGCTTTTATTTGTTTTGCCTTGGGAGACTGACCTAAGAAAATATTGCTACAATTTATATCAGAGAATATTTTGCCTATGTTCTCTACTAGTTTTGTGGTGTCATGTCTGATATTTAGACATCTTTCTTGACCATCCTTGTCCTGTTGGATTTCAGTTATGCTTCCAGTCATTTCTCTTGAGTGTGAAGCCCCAGACTTGTGAAACTGATGGCTCAGTCTTATGAATCATGGACTTACACCACCACGTCAGCCTGTTGGCTTTACCTTGAGATCCTCAATTTCCTAGGCAACTACTAGTTTTGTGACCTTGAACAAAAATTGCCGTACCTTTCTATGCCTCCATTCGTAAGATGAAAAAAGTAATAGCCTGATGAATTTTCATTCAAAGTGGTTAACACATTGACACTCAGTGATCACTTTTCAAATGTTTGCTTAATAAGGAAAATATCTATCTGCTCCTTCCTTATGAATTCATCTTTAAGCTGTAGGAGCACTCAGGTGATCCAGTCACAACTATCCAAAGTCCCCAGTGCTTCAGGGAGCCTGTTCATGAGCTGTGTGCTGTACTGTGCTAAGTCACTTCAGTTGTATCTCGACTCTGTGTGACCCCAAGGACTGTAGCCTCCCAGGCTCCTTTGTCCATGGCGTTCTCCAGGCAAGAATACTGACGTGGATTGCTATGCCCTCCTCCAGGGGATCTTCCCGACTCAGGGACCCAACCTGCATCTCATGTCTCCTGCATTGGTGGGCGGGTTCTTTACCACTAGTGCCACCTGGGAAGCCCATTCATGGGCTGCTGCTGCTGCTGCTAAGTCATTTCAGTCGTGTCCACCTCTGTGCGACCACATAGACGGCAGCCCACGAGGCTTCTCTGTCCCTGGGATTCTCCAGGCAAGAACACTGGAGTGGGTTGCCATGTCCTTCTCCAATGCATGAAAATGAAAAGTGAAAGTGAAGTCGCTCGGTTGTGTCTGACTCTTCGAGACGCCAGGGACTGTAGCCTACCAGGCTCCTCCATCCATGGGATTTTCCAGGCAAGAGTACTGGAGTGGGGTGCCATTTCCTTCTCCGATTCATGGGCTAGCCATAGTTTAATTTACCCACTCAACACACCTCACACAATGTCATCCTACTAAGAATACAAATGCCCTTACTTTGGTGTTGAGTCATTTCATATTACATTTGTTTGGTGTTATTCCTCCCTAGGCTCTCTAGGAACTTGGAAATAACTTTATTTGTATATAATCAAATAGGACTTCTCAACACCTGGTAATTCAGCACAAGTGCCAGTCTTTTTAGAATAGCCCTGGAGAAACTTTTCTTGAAAGTCTAGAGCATTCCTAAAAGGCTTTTGAAGTTTTCATTTTGCATATGTGATTTACTGCTGACAATTTGTATTATCTACAGCCAAAGGGTACTACTTCTTTAACCTGTTTGATTGTATGGTTTCCCCTTTTAAGCAACTTTGCTTTAAAACATAAATACAAAAAAGGTTAACCAACCAGGTTTTTGGAATTCAAGTTGCCAAGAAGTATTTTTCTACATTAACCTAGGATTTATCTAGAAAAATATGACCCCCAAAAGTACGTGTGTAGAGGAACTCACAAGAACTAAATGTAATGTGTGGTCCTGGTTTGAACACTGGACCAGAAAAAAAACTTTTCCTCTTTTTCTATAAAGTGTTGCTGCTGCTGCTGCTAAGTCGCTTCAATCGTGTCCGACTCTGTGCGACCCCACAGACATCAGCCCACCAGGCTCCCCTGTCCCTGGGATTCTCCAGGCAAGCACACTGGAGTGGGTTGCCATTTCCTTCTCCAATGCAGGAAAGTGAAAAGTGAAAGTGAAGTCGCTCAGTCGTGTCCGACTCTTCGGAATTGATCAAATTTAAATAATGTCTATAGAAACCAATATTGCACCAATTTCCCTGATTTAGATAAGCACAGTGTGATTAGATAAGAGAATGAACACAAAACATTTGGGGTAAAGGGGCTTCATGCCTGCATCTAAGTCTCAACAGTTCAGATAAAAGAGAGGATGTGAAAGTAAATGTGATAAAATATTAACATTTGGGGACTCTGGGTGAAGACTATATGGGAATTTTGTGTACTGTTCTGTTGCAACTTAGTCAAAGTCTGAAACTGTTTCAAAATAAGATTTTTAAAGGTTAGGGGTTAAGAACAGAAAGATAGTAAGATTAATGTTGGTAGGGGCTCTTTGAACATTTACAGAATCCATGAATATTACACATGGAAAGCAAAAGCCTTGTTTTAATAGAAAAGCTGGGAGCTTAGAGTGCTTCAGATATCTTGATTAGGAATTCCAGCATAAAATCACCCCCGAGAAAGTATTCACTTTGATAGGCACACTGGTGCTTGAGTCAATAAACTGCCATTCCATGTTAGTTGAATCAGTGTTATCCTAGAGAACTAATAACTCAGGCTAAGGCCATTAGAAATAGCAAGTACTATCAGATTGGCAGAGATGAAGTTATTATGATCAGTTACCAAGTGGGGCAGCAATAGTGCTTGTAATCTGTTGGTGGGATTTAGATTGGTATAGTTTGTTATAATCTTTTTAAGGAACAATCAGGTAGTATGTATTACATTTTAAATGTTCACACCCTTTGACTCAGAAATTTTATTTCTAGAAATGTACCTGAAGGAAATAGTAGGGTAAGTGAGCACAAATGTATGTATATTCTATCATAGCAAAGAACAGGGGACATGATGCATCCATCAGAAGGAGATTAAATAATGTTTATCCATACAAGAAACCATTCTTCAGCTATCACAAAGTATGAGATAACTAACAGGGAGCAACATTTCTAATGTATTAATTTAAAAATAGGCTGCAGAGTAGTATATATAGTATGACCCTATGTATATCTGTATTACTTATTTATATTTAAAACAGAGATATTATATAAGCATTTATTTTTAAAGATTGAAGAAGCATATGCTAGAAAGAATTTTAGGTGTAGAAAGTCAGAAGAATATACTTGCACTATCCATGGCAGATTACATAATTTGCAAGCCCAGTGCAAAATGAAAATGGGGAAACCCCCAATAAAAAATTAAGAATTTCAAGATAGGGGCAGCAGCACATTAAGTCCAATGTGGGGCCCTTTTGAGTGCAGGTCACATGTCCACGAGGTTACCCTAGCACTATACTATACACTTAGGTATATACTATACTCGTAGTTATATATTACACTATGATGTATATGCTAAGGTAAACACTACACTAAGCAGTAGTATATGGAAGGGTGGGTGGAAATATACATGTTTTCTGTCTATTCCACACACCTCTTTGTTAATTTGGATATTATCATAAGGATAATACTTTGTGAGAAGGGCAACCCAGAGCATATTTAAATTTATTCCTAAAAGGAGCTAGCACATCAAGGGTGCCAAGATTAGCAATTTGTCAGTGTACCTTTTAGATCACTGTGCATGCCACAAGAGTGCCTCCAAGAGGACTGCCAGAGATTTGATGAGGAGAGAGAGATGTGTAGCTTTCAAAAGATTAGTCTGTGGCAGATCTGAATTACTTTTAAAGAGCTTCCATTTTAATGACACTTTAATGACTTCCATGTTAAATGATGAGTAATTTTTTTCTTCTTGTCAGGTGGCAAGTAAAATTTTTAAAAAAAGATCATGAAATATAAATGTGAATTTTTTATCTCTAGAAATTAATAGCTCTTCAGGCCATCTCGGTATCCATAAATATTTTTCCACTGCTCTAATGGTTCTATGATATCCTTGAATTAAGCAAATAATAGTACTGCTATTTAGTTGACTTCATCTGTCTACAAGTTAAATGTTCCTCTGATACTTCTATTTATAAGTAGAACTAAAAACCTGGGAAGTCTAATTTGGGATCAGCATGGTAGCTTATGTTCTGCCATGTAGAACATCAAGATTTGATTAGGCAGATCCTAGGGATGTAGCCAAAATGCAAGAGGATAAGACATTCTAACGTCTAACAAGCTCTAAATAAGATAGTCTAACACTAACCAGGCTCTGGTTCTTATTAGTTATAAAGACAGCAGGTTTTTATAGGACCTAATGAGTATTGGGATAAGATTATAGGTAAAAGTACAAGGATCTCAAGGGTTCAACCGAGTGGGGAAGTAGTGAGGAAAACACTAAAAGATTTGTTTTTGTTTTTCTTTTTTGAAGTCCATCATAAGGTAACTAAGTCTAAATAGCACAACAGGAGCTACAGACCTTTGACTCTGTAAGCATCTGAGAAGTCTGTTGAAACTATCTAGGAAGTCCAACAGACTTCAGGGTTTTGTATAACATAGTGACAGAACCAGAAATAGAAATCTGATAAATGCTTTGAGGTGTTGTGTATTTCAGCACTAATTTCTATGTCTGTTTGAAGGTGTTCAATCTTGAACTATTTTAAAAGACATTTCCTAGAATTATATGGGTATGTATGGTACCATATGTCACATCTAATTTATACTAAGGGGAAAAACAACTAATAAATACATCAGAGTTCTACTTATATGTGACTATCCAAGGCAGTCATCTGTTTTAGGGCATCAGTTCTGTCTTCATTAAAGGTATTAAAATCACTCATATCCATGAGAATTTTCACCAGCCTGACTAGCACAACTATTCTCAAATTTCAAAACAGGACTCATAATCCAAGTGTTAGACATTACTAAAAAGGTGGGAATCTATCATTTTCATAATTCTTTTAAAAAAGAGCTCTACTTAATGCATCTGCCCTTTGTCTTGTCTCTAGATATTTAACTGCTTCAGTCTTGAATATTACAATGACTTTTTCTTTTTAATGATATTACATACATGTGAGTTTGGCATGAACAACTTTCTAATGATATCCTCTGAAGACTGAATAGGCTATGATTCAAGAGATATTGAATTCCCCATTAACAAATGTGTTGCACTTGATGACAAAGTTGACATGAGAATTCAAGCACAAAATAGGGGGTTGAGCTAGCTAACATGTGTGCTCTTTTCAAACTCTGAAACATCATGACTGTGAAACAACTCTCAGGTCACCAACAGGGCAGAAAATGGTCACCAGGAGAGGGAAAGAGACACCATGAAAATGTCCTATTCACTCAATACAGTTTACCCTTGATTGGACATGGAATACAGGAGAAAAGGATGAGGAATCAATAACACAATGTTTTAAGTTCAAGAAACTAAGGCGAATAGCACCATTAACAGAAATGAGAAAGGATTAAGAATGAACAGGTTTCTCTTTGTTTTGATTATGAAGGAATCCCCTGAACAAGGTGACTAAGTTAACTCTGCATTTCTGTTTTGTTCGTTGGTATCAGAGACAGTTCCAGGAGCCCCCACTCATGGTTGAACCTGCGCAGGCACGGCCCTGAGGAGGCAGTGATAGAGGAAAACCTAGCAAACAGGCTAGAATTCAGGAGCTGAGGAAGAACAGTTAATGGAGACACGTTCTGCCTGTTTGTGAACTGACTCAAGAACTAGGATGGGCCTGAGACTTCAAGGAGCTAGGGAAGGCAGTAGCAGAGAATCTGAGATTTAAGCTAACCACAAGGAACTCAGAACAGATTTTACAGGTGCAATGGAGCTAATCTTTCAGAGCAGCAATCCCCAACCTTTTTAGTACCAGAGACCGGTTTCAGGGAAGACAATTTTTCCATGGACTGGGGAGCAAGGGGTGGGTGATAGTTCCAGGATGATTCAAGCTCATTACAATTATTGTATACTTTCTTTTATTATCACATCAGCTCTACCTCAGATCATTAGGCATTAGGTCCTAGAGGTTGGAGGCCCCTGTTTTAGAAGAATGTCATCAAGAAAATGGAACTTGAGAAAACTCAAGGGGGAAACTAGAGGCAGAAAGGAAACCCAGGAAAATACTGCATCAATTTATTCAGAAAGTAAATAGAATTGAATATTACTGACATGTATATTATATCCTTGAAATGTTAATTTTGCGGTACCTTTTCCAAGTAAGAGTCACAGAACCATTATTTTATACTTGCAGTACTTTGAAAATTTGCTGATATATCATTGTCTATTACTGTGATGTCTGATCATCCTTATTTTAATTCTATCCTTCCCTTAGTCTGAAACCACCTTAAATGGGATGGCAGGCCAGATCTAGTAGTTCTCAAAGTATGTTCCAAGACCCAGTACCATCAGCATCAAGCGAGTATTTGCTCTTCCGGACCTACTGAAACACAAACTGTACAGATGGAGTCCACCAATCAGGGTCTTGCAGATAGGTTCTAAAACACTCTAAGGTTTGGCAGCCGCTGCCTTGGGTCTCAGACTTAGACCTCTTTAGAGCTTGCTTGGGAAAAAAAATACTCTTCTATTTTCTGTCTACTCACAGCACTTCTTTCACTTCTGATCACTTAGTGCGTGATAGTTTTTTTTTTGCCCCACCAAACAATGCTACCACACCAGCTGGGTGTCCTACATTTAAACTTAGTTCTGACACTACCCAGAGATACTGTCAGATTCAACAGGTTAAAATCTTGGGGGACTGAGCCCCGCCCCGAGGAGTCACAAGTTCAAGTTGTTAATCTGTGCTTCTAATCCACAATCAGTAAACTGGGGGTTCAAATAACCCCCTCCTGGGACTTGATTAATTTGCTGGAGCAGCTCCCTAAGCTCAGGAAAACAGTTTACTTACTGGATTAACAGTATACTATAAAAGGATATATTAATAACTTAGAAACAGCCAGGTGGAAGAGATGCACAGAGCTCAGTGTGAAGAAGGGTGCAGAGCTTCCATGCCCTCTCTAGTCTCACCACCCTCTCAGCACCTCCATAGTCACCAACATGGAAGCTCTTTGAGCAAGTTGGTTTGGGGTTTTTTTATGGAGGCTTCATTAGCTATTGATTTAACCTCCAGCCCCTCTCCTCCTCTGAGGTCCCTATCCTTAGGGACTTTCCAAAAGTCATATTTACATGAACTTAGAGGTGGCTGAAAGGACATGGATTTCATTCTGGAGGTATTTCAGAAGCCGAGAAGGAAAGATATCCCCAAGATCCTTATCATTAGGAAACTGCAAAGGTTTTTGTGCCAAGAACTGTGGAGGAAGACCAAATATACATTTCTTAAATCACAGTAGCATTGAGGTCTGGCAGGGATTTGTGTTTAAAATCAGCGAGGTGGGAATTCCCTGGTGGTCCAGTGGTTAGGACTCTGCTTTCACTGCCAAGGGCCCAGGTTCAACCCACAGTCAAAACAAACTAAAAAACAAAACAGAGAGGCAAAAATAGATTTTTGTGTATTCAGGTTGCTATAACAAAGTGTCATATAGAAAATAAATTCTGTAAAGCAATTATCCTTCAATTAAAAAATAAATAAAGTTTTTAAAAGTCATAGACTGGGTGACTTATTTATAAACAACAGAAATTTATATTTCTCATGGTTCTGGAAGCTGTGAAGTCCAAGGTCAAGTTCAGTTCAGTTCAGTCACTCAGTCGTGTCTGACTCTTTGCGACCCCATGAATCACAGCACACCAGGCCTCCCTGTATATCACCAACTCCCGGAGTTCACTCAGATTCACGTCCATCGAGTCAGTGATGCCATCCACCCATCTCATCCTCTGTCGTCCCCTTTTCCTCCTGCCCCTAATCCCTCCCAGCATCAGAGTCTCTCCCAATGAGTCAACTCTTCGCATGAGGTGGCCAAAGTACCAGAGTTTCAGCTTTAGCATCATTCCTTCCAAAGAAATCCCAGGGCTGATCTCTTTCAGAATGGACTGGTTGGATCTCCTTGCAGTCCAAGGGACTATCAAGAGTCTTCTCCAACACCACAGTTCAAAAGCATCAGTTCTGCAGCGCTCAGCTTTCTTCACAGTCCAACTCTCACATCCATACATCACCACTGGGAAAAACCATATCTTTGACTAGATGGATCTTTGTTGGTAAAGTAATGTCTCTGCTTTTTAATATACTGTCTAGATTGGCCAGAACTTTTCTCCCAAGGAGTAAGTGTCTTTAAATTTCATGGCTGGAGTCATCCGGCAGGGGGTGCTAGTGGTAAAGAATCTGCCTGCCACTGCAGGTAGACATAAAGAGGTGTTGGCTTGATCCTTGGATCAGGAAGATCCCCCCAGAGGAGGGCGTGGCAACCCACTCCAGTATTCTTGCCTGGGAAATCCCATGGACAGACGAGCCTGGAGGGCAATAGTCAATCGGGTCGCAAAAAGTAGGGCAACTGAAGCAACTTCACACACACAAGATGAAAATTGTATTCATGTGTGTGGAATGTTGCCTTGACTTGTGTGTTTCTGGATGTGTGTATTTGGTCAACATTTCTTGGTGGCTTTTAGTTTCTTTTATAGATTGTGAGGGGAAAAAAATCACAGCTGTATATCAGAATGATTTTGTTATTATATATAGAAACCGTAAAATGATTTGAAAGGGAGTCAAATTATGGTTCCCTTGTCAAGCCGAACTTGGGTGTTTTAGACCCTGTATATTAAAGCATAAATTTAATACCACTTACTGTCATAGAAAATACCAGGAAGGCACAAAAAGGACTGTCTTCAGTTGCTGTAGGAACCATTGGCTCCTTAAAGTTTTCTTTTTTTCCTTAAAGTTTTGAGTGGTTGAAATCACATCCATTATTGTTTTAGTCAGTTCAGTATCCATCTATATGATATAATATTGAATATTCAGCCTGAAACCACCGACAACCTTGAAGGCTTACATCGTATCTTTTAACTGACATGATTATAAAGGTGAAGGTTTCTTTCACATGGATGAAACAGTAGGATATGTCTATGGCGATTCTGGGAGAAATTGATTAAAAATTGTACTTTGTGATATTACCTGCCTCAGTCAAAGAAGGTGTAAGTGGCTGGTACTTTG
Source organism: Oreotragus oreotragus (assembly GCA_006410675.1). Lineage (NCBI taxonomy): Eukaryota > Metazoa > Chordata > Mammalia > Artiodactyla > Bovidae > Oreotragus > Oreotragus oreotragus. Next base: position 45,124 of record SJYX01014650.1, read on the forward strand.
AGGAGGATGGGCCAGGAGTTGCTGGAGCCTTGTCCAAGGGCCTTGTCTTCTGATGGGATCTGACGACCCCTGGGCCAGGATGTGAGGATGTGCTGTGAAAACCGCAGGTCAGGATGGTTCATGTAGGAGGATGGAAGAGAGAGGCATCAACTGCTAACCTTGAGGACTGCTGGCTTTGAACCCAGGAACCACACATCCTGTTAAAGCATTTATTCTTTCTTTTTCTCATATTCATCAAAGGGTTCGTGTGTGTCTCTTGCTTCCAAGGATCCACAGCTGTTCATGAGAAAGGGAGATGCAGAAAGCTCTGCTCCAGAATTCCCGAGATCGAGAGTTAAGCATCCGCTACCCTGTCTGTCTGCTTTTGGTGATCTGAGCCCTAGAGCAGGGACCCTGGAGAGTTTGGACACTGTTAGAGTCTCTTTCTTTCTCTTCTTTTTGGAAGGGGAGGAAAAAATGGAGGATATTTTAGCTAGGACTTAATCATGCCTGCTTTAGGTAATTTTGAGAGCCCTAGAAGATTTTCAGTCTAGTTATCTGGAATTGGTGGTGGTGTTATTCAGTCACTCCATTGTGTCTCGCTCACTGTGACCCATGGACTGCAGCATGCCAGGCTTCCCTGTCCTTCACCATCTCCCAGAGTTTGCTCAAACTCATGTCCATTGAGCCAGTAATGCCATTCCACCATCTCTTCCTCTGTGGCCCCCTTCTCCTCCTGCCCTCAAACTTTCCCAGCATCAGAGTCTTTTCCAATGAGTTGGCTCTTTGCATCGGATGGCCATAGTATTGCAGCTTCAGCTTCAGTAACAGTCCTTCCAATGAATATTTGGAATTTATTTTAGGATTGACTGGTTTGATCTTCTTGTACCTAGAAAAGAGAGTAGGGGGGAAATTTGACAATTTGGGGTGGGTTTTAATTTCAAAATTGTCTTTAGGACCAGAGAAACAGAATAGAGAAAAATTCATGGTGCTTTTAGTCCTAGAGGGACCCAGTCTGGGACAAGATCAGAGACTTCTGTGACTGACCCACAGTGGCAGTCAGGTAGCACCTATAGGGCGTGAACTTTGAAATCATAAGTCATATCATTATTCCCTTCTGCATTTCTCCTATGTGTAAAATGCCACCCTTCATTCCCTTCATTCAAAGCAAAGGGAATTGGCTATTGTCCAGGTGCAAGAAAATTATGTGTGTCTCTGTTATAAGAAGTGATGTCCACTAAAGACAAGGGACAAGTGACAGATTAATGGAGTTTCTGTTTATTCTTGAGATGGAAGCCAGTGATTGCTTTCATTCAGGAAGTGTGTATCCTACACTTTCCATGTGCTGGATGTGTGATGATTAGTTATGCAAATGCTGCTACAGAGGGCTGCTACCCCGGGCATGTGGCTTCTCCTTTGGCAAATTGCATTTTCTTCACTTCTGTGGTGGGATCTTTGTAGCAGAGTGACTTGCTGCTTTTGCAGGACTCAAATGACATCTGGACAAAATGGTTCTTTGATTGCTATAGCTTTGCAGTATTTGTGAGCTAGCAGCAAAACCATCTATTTTTCCTGGGGAAATTGTGATGGTTTAAACAGTTGTTTAAAAATGCAAAAAGAAGGGATTTTCTTCTAATTGCTTCTTATAATTATTTTCTTTTTATTTTTTAACTTTACTTTATTTTTAAAAGATGCTGAGTATAGTTCCCTGTGCTATACAGTAAGTCCTTGTTGGTTATTTAGTTTATATATTTGTTGTTCAGTTGCTAAGTCATGTCTGACTCTTTGAAATCCCATGGACTGCAGCACGCCAGGTTTCCCTGTCCTTCACTATCTCCCGAAGTTTGCTCAAACTCACGTCCATTGAGTAAGTGATGCCATCCAACCATCTCATCCTCTGTCACCCCCTTCTCCTGCCCTCAATCTTTCCCAGCATCAGAGTCTTTTCTAATGAGTTGACTCTTAGCATCAAGTGGCCAAAGTATTGATGTGTATGTGTTAATCACAAGCTCCTATTTTTATTTTTAATACAGAACTCATAAATAAACACAGAGGTAGAAAGGATGATGTAACAAACTCAATGTACACAACATTGACTTCAAAACCAACAGCATGTGAGACCACTTTCTTCCCATGTGCCCAACTGCTTCCCCTCTGATGATCCCAGTCATCATATTATGTTACTTGTAAATGCTTCTCTAAAACAGGAGTTGGCAGACTTTTTCTGTGAAGGGGTAGGTAGTAAATTTTGCAGGCCAGAGAGTCTTCTCTGCCATGGAAACACCCATGAACAGCACAGATATGGATGATTGTGGCTAGTTTCTGGACAGGTTTATACATGGACATGTAAAAAGTCTTTCACATCATTTTCACTGTCACAAAATACTATTCTTCTTTTGATTTTTTTTCAGCCATTTAAAAAAACTTAAACACCATTCTGAGCTTGCAAGCCTTACAAAACAAGTTGCAGAATGGACTTAGCCTCAAACTGCTGCTCTAAAAAGATAAGAGCTCTTACAAAAATAGAATAATCACCATGTATGCCCTGTGAAAACAGTCAGTGTTCATATTTCTTGGCTGTCTAGTAACTATTTATTTTAGCAGTTTTATTTGATTTGTGATTGTGGTAAAGTTCACACTTTGCAGTTGGGTGATGAGTGTTTTCTTTATGTATGTACAAGTGGTAGGTTCTCATTAGTTATCTCTTTTATACATAGTAGTATAAAAATATACATATGTCAATCTCAATCTCACAATCCATCCGACCCCCGTGACGAGTGTCTTAAGTCCTTTTTATCTTCAATATTTCTGTTCATTTCCCTCTGTTTGTGGTGGTGGTTGTTGATGTTGTTGAGAATGGGTTTGTCCTGCACAGCCTCTCACGTTTTGAGTTTTGCCTGTCGATTTCTGGTAGCATCATTTAGTGTGTTATTCTTACTGTTGTGTGTCTCGCCAATTATATCTCCTTTGTGATGCTATCGGCTATTGATGCTCATTCCTAGGGTCATTGATTCATTCAGGGTTGCAAAACAGTCTCATTCTCAGCCCTTTGTTTAGTCACTAGAATACGTCTAAAATGACAAGCTCTCCTGTTATTAACCGTTTGGGTGTCCTGGTGTATAAATCATATATGGAAGGTGATATAAATACTTGATGTTTTTGTCTTTTTTGGCAAATTGTCAAAATAGTGAGGTACTTCACTAACATCATCTGAAAGTGACCAAAGGGGTTACTGCTGTTGTTGTCACTGACATCATCATCTATCATCATCAACTTGTCAGTTAAACACATTTGATGAGTTTCGATCCATTGCACTTATTATCCTTATCACTGCTCAGATCTTCCATCCCTAAACAGTGGGGGTTAGTCAGAGTGGGAGTCCCTTGAACTGGGCCATCTCCATGGCTTTCTTGCTTTTGGGTATGACTGTGTGTTTCAGGCTTGTATTTTCCATATTGATAATCTAGAATTAGCCATTTTGTCAGGGTGCCCTGGTTCTTTTTCAGGGGAACTGGTAATTAGAAATTACAATCTGAAAAAAAAGAAGAAATTGCAATCTGAGGACAGAGGTGCTTATTACTCCTCATTATTATTGTGGATCTTCCCCATTGGATGGAGCTGGTATATATATGTGTGTGTGTGTATGTGTGTGTGTGTGTGTGTGTGTGCACATATACATTTAAGATTAAAGCATGTCTGTCTTGAGATCAAGACAGAGTGACAATTCCAAATCAGTGTGACAGTTCAAATTCAGATTCAGAACTATGGGGCTTTTAACCCTTATCTTGTGCCTTCTTTATCTTTTCAGCTATTTTTTTCAGAAAGACTTGTATGTTTTAGGGCTTCCCTGGTGACTCAGATGGTGAAGAATCTGGTTGCAATGCAGGAAACCTGAGTTTGATCCCTGGTCAAGAAGTTCCCCTGGAGAAGGGAATGGCTACCCACTCAAGTGTTCTTGCCTGGAGAATTCTATGGACAGAGGAGCCTGACAGGGGACTAGAGTCTTTGTATGTTTTAAGGCATATTGACTGGGGAAAAAGTAATGTCCTTTGTCAGCCTTGTTTATGACTAACTAACCTTGCCTTTTAGATCGTGGATAACTAGGTAGGTTCTACCATCTTCCTCATGGTCAAGTGCTGTTATTACAGTTTAGAAGTAACAAGGTCATGTTCTACCCTGGCAACCTCAAACCTTTAACCCAACAGGAAATGTCAGGCACTGTCAGATTACTTAGTTTGGTGTGGCTAGATTAGCCTCATTGACAGATTTTTAAGACTAAAGAACTTCTAATTTCATTGGTATTTCTTTTTTTTTGGTATATCTAGTCACTGCATTATTATATATTATTAAATAATATTATTCACATATTGCAAATATATATTGAACTGTGTCTAAATATCAGAATGAAGTTCTAAATTTTCATAATCAAACTTTTTTACTCAAATATGCATGGAAGACTATTATATGTTTGAATAATATGTTATTTTGGCTGTCTGTGGGCTTCCTTCATAACTCAGTTTGTAAAGAATCTGCCTGTAATGCAGGAGACCCTGGTTTGATTCCTGGGTTGGGAAGATCCCCTGGAGAAGGGATAGGCTACCCACTCCAGTATTCTTGGGCTTTCCTTGTAGCTCAGCTGGTAAAAAATCTACCTACAGTACAGGAGACCAGGGTTCAATCCCTGGATTGGGAAGATATCCTGGAGAAGGGAAAAGCTACCCACTCCAGTATTCTGGCCTGGAGAATTCCCTAGACTGTACAGTCCATGGGGTCACAGAGTTGGACATGACTGAGCGACTTTCACTTTGGCTATCTGTATCCCCATTAGCCAATTAAAGAACATTTGTCAATACGTATTCATAGTATATGATGATAGAAGTAAGACTTCCAGTTGTAGCATTCCACATTGATAAATATTTGTGCTGGCTTGTTTATGGTCTAGAAATCAAAGGTCAGCACTTTGGTTAGTTATTATTTATTAAAATTTTAAAATATGTGGCCTCCAGAAAGTAGATTTGTTGAGATAGTCAATTAAGATTTAGATTACAGGAAATGTTTTAAACAAAATTATTCCTGGCCCTGCAGATACTATTAGTGACTCCAGTGGTAAGGATTTCAATCAGTATCTTACAGATGAACATATTTGATAGTGGAATATATGGATTATTTTCCCTGTAAAAGAAATGAAAGTGTGGTTTAATCTCCACCTGAATGGCCGAGGAACCGCCTCTGGCTCCCCTGTATATGCTTAGCTCCTACACTCAGACCAGCTCCTAAATAGGATTAATTTGCTCTAAAGGTGGCTAACTGCTCAGACCTCAATTTCTTTCAATCATTGCTCTGGTTATTGCAAAACTCTTTCTGAAAGACTTAATATGAGCCTTTTTTTGCTGGCAAATTACTGCTCATTTAGAAGTCCTAGAGTTAGCCCACTGCAGAAAGAAGGTTGGACGTCTAATTTAAATAACTGTCAGGACTTTTTCTCTAGCTTGCTCAAATTGAAATGCATGCGTGTTTGAAGATACTCTTGCTTTTATTAAAAAGCTGTATTTAACCCACTAAGATCATTTCCTCGCAGACATGGCCGTTGTGCTGTCTCATTAGGTTGACAAAAGGTGGGTCAGAGGTTGCTTTAACACCTGGACACCTGGTGCCCTGCTCTATCTGGAGCTGGGGGTTTTGTCAGAAGGACCCTGAGGCTCTCTTACAGGAACTCACATTCTAAAGAACATCACAGTCCCATCCTTGTTGATGCTTCCTTGTCCTGCTGTGATGCTATTAAGAGCCAGCTCTCCAGTCCCCGGCAGGGTCGCCTCTTTCTAACTCTGTGGACACTGAGAGAAAGCTGCCTAACAAAGGTTCTGTCTCTTCCCTGCGGACATTTTCATCGTTTTGTTTTGCCAGAATAACGAAGTCTCCCCATGGTTTCTTAGATGTTCAGGGTCCCCGAGTTTCTGAGCATATTGTCCTGTCTGGCCCTCCCTGTCATGGAGAGGCAGATGGGAGCGGGCCCTCCTGACCTTTTCTCACTGCCCGGCATCGGAGAAAATAGGCCAGCCTCGGTTCCCTGGCTTTCTGTTGAATTCTGACCTGAGGAAGGGTATCTGGGGACCAAAAACATCTTAAAAATCAATTTGTTCAGTTGCCCGTTCAGTGCCTAAACCCCTTTCAGTATTACCACTAAAGCCCCCTGGGATGCACTGGGCATGGTTCTTGTGCGATAGATGCAGCAGCAAAAAACCTGGAGAAAGATCCCTGCCTTTGTGGGGCCTGAAGTCGAGTAGCAGGGAGGTAGGCAGTCTTTGCTTTTATCCCAATGTATCCATTCATGTGCCAGTTATTGGTCACCTATACATTTGACAGATGTATCTGTTATGCCATAAAAAGCATTAACAGGCATGTTCGAGGAGTCAAGGAAATAACCTTGAGCCAAGGCTCCAGAAACACCCTCCCACATCCACGCTGACAGGCAGCCACAGCCTCTGCTCGTGCACAGGTTTCTACTTGGCCCCGCTCTCCTGGCCTTTATCCCATGTTACTTCCTCTGATCCGTGGAGGTGTCACAGTTTCTTCTGTCTGGTGCTTGCCAAGGGCTGTGAACGCTGTCGGACCCAGGAAATGGGATCTGACACTATCAGAGTGATGGGTGTGCTCTCTCCGCGCCACAGCCCCAGTGCTCTGAGGACGCTCTCTTCTTCCTCTTCATGAACCCAGCCATCGATTGCTTCTTATTGTTGTCACTGAAGTACAGTTAGTTTACAGTGTTGTGTTGGATTCAGGTGTTCAGCAAATTGATTCTGATATACATACATATATATGCATATGTGTGTATATATGTATCTCCATTCTTTAGATTCTTTTTCCTTATGTTGGATTGTGTGTGTGTGCTCATCTGTGTCTGACTCTTTGCCACCCCATGGACTGTAGCCCACCAAGCTCCTCTGTCCATGGGGATTCTCCAGGCAAGAATACTGCAGTGGGTTGCCATTTCCTCCTCCAGGGGATCTTCCCAACCCAGGGATCAAAGCCACATCTCCTGTGTCTCCTGCATTGCATGCAGATTCTTTACCACTGAGTGACCTGGCAATTCGATTTTTTAGACTTTGTTCCCTTATAAGGTTATTACAAAATATTGCCTGACACAGGAAACCAAGAAAAGGAGCCTCACCAGAAAAGGGTCTGCTGTCTAGAAGGCATGACTTGAGGCCAGGATAGGGGACATGCAGGACTTTCTTAGGCAGCGAAGGAAGACAAAAGGAGACAGTGAGTGCGCACAACTTTGTAAAAGTCAGCTAGAACTGTGGGAGATGGTAGTTGATTCTGCTCTCAGTTCAGGTCAGTTCAGTCGCTCAGTCGCTCAGTCATGTCCGACTCTTTGAGACCCCATGAACCGCAGCATGCCAGGCCTCCCTGTTCATCACCAATTCCCGGAGTCCACCCAAACTCATCTCCATCGAGTCGGTGATGCCATCCAACCATCTCATCCTCTCGTGTCCTCTTCTCCTCCTGCCTTCAATCTTTCCCAGCATCAGGGTCTTTTCAAATGAGTCAGCTCTTCACATCAGGTGGCCAAAGTATTGGAGTTTCAGCTTCAACATCAGTCCTTCCAATGAACACCCAGGACTCATCTCCTTTAGGATGGACTGGTTGGATCTCCCAAGGAGTAAGCGTCTTTTAATTTCATGGCTACAATCACAATCCGCAGTGATTTTGGAGCCCAGAAAAATAAAGTCAGCCACTGTTTCCACTGTATCCCTATCTATTTGCCATAAAGTGATGGGACTGAATGCCATGATCTTAGTTTTCTGAATGTTGAGCTTTAAGCTAACTCTTTCACTTTCCTCTTTCACTTTCATCAAGAGGCTCTTTAGTTCCTCTTCACTTTCTGCCATAAGGGTGGTGTCATCTGCATATCTGAGGTTATTGATATTTCTCCTGGCAATCTTGATTCCAGCTTGTGCTTCTTCCAGCCCAGCGTTTCTCATGATGTACTCTGCATATAAGTTAAATAAGCAGGGTGACAATATACAGCCTTGATGTACTCCTTTTCCTATTTGGAACCAGTTTGCTGTTTCATGTCCAGTTCTAACTGTTGCTTCCTGACCTGCATATAGGTTTCTCAAGAGGCAGGTCAGGTGGTCTGGTGTTCCCATCTCTTTCAGAATTTTCTACAGTTTATTGTGATCCACACAGTCAAAGGCTTTGGCATAGTCAATAAAACAGAAATAGATGTTTCTGGAACTCTGTTGCTTTTCCAGCGTTTCTCATGATGTACTCTGCATACAAGTTAAATAAGCAGGGTGACAATATACAGCCTTGACGTACTCCTTTTCCTATTTGGAACCAGTCTGTTGTTCCATGTCCAGTTCTAACTGTTGCTTCCTGACCTGTATACAGATTTCTCAAGAGGCAGGTCAGGTGGTCTGTTATTCCCATCTCTCTCAGAATTTTCCACAGTTTATTGTGATCCACACAGTCAAAGGCTTTGGCATAGTCAATAAAGCAGAAATAGATGTTTTTCTGGAACTCTCTTGCTTTTTCCATGATCCAGCGGATGTTGACAATTTGATCTCTGGTTCCTCTGCCTCTTCTAAAACCAGCTTGAACATCAGGAAGTTCACGGTTCACATATTGCTGAAGCCTGGCTTGGAGAATTTTGAGCATTACCTTACTAGCATGTGAGATGTGTGCAATTGTGTGGTAGTTTGAGCACTCTTTGGCATTGCCTTTCTTTGGGATTGGAATGAAAACTGACCTTTTCCAGTCCCGTGGCCACTGCTCAAGGTGATGGTCAATTCAGGGTCTAGTGAGAACCTGCTTCCTTATAGACTGCAGTCTTCTCACTGTAATCTTCTCACTTGATCAAAGGGATGAGAGATCTCCCTGGGGCTTCTTTTAGAGGAGAACTAATCCCATTCATGAGGGTTCTACCCTCATCACTTAACTACCTCCAAAGGCCCTACCTCCAAACACTGTCACAGTGGGGATGAGGTTTCAAGATATGAAACACAAACGTTCAGTCCATGACAATGACCGACTAGAAATAGTGAGTGAAAAGTGTTTAGTCATGTCTGACTCCGCAACGCCATGGACTGTAGCTGGCCAGGCTCCTCCATCCATGGGATTTAATACTGGAATGGGTTGCCATTTCCTTCTCCAGAGGATATTCCCGACCCAGGGATCGAACCCGGGTCTCCCACATTCAAGTAGACTCTTCACTGTCTGAGCCACCAGGGAAGCCCAAACTACAGTGAACTTTCACCTTACACCAGTCAGAATGTTGTGCTGTGCTTAGTCACTCAGCTGAGTCTGACTCTTTGCAACCCTGTGGACTGTAGCCCACCAGGCTCCTCTGTCCATGGGGATTCTCCAGGCAAGAACACTGGAGTGAGCTGCCACCCCCCCTCCAGGGGATCTTCTCAAACCAGGGATAGAACCCAGGTCTCCCACATTGTAGGCAGACTCTGCCACCTGAGCCACCAGGGAAGCCCAAGATGCCAATGGCCAACTAGAAATAGTGAGAGTTTGTGACTAGTCAGACCTGGAATCAAACTGGGTTCCAATAATTGTTAGTTGTTATAGGATCAATTGTTAGTTGAGCAAACTGCTTAGCCTTTCTGAACCTCAGGTTCCACATATAGAAAACAGAAACAACAATATCTACCTTGAAAGGTTACTATGAACACTGAAGTCTATGTGTATCTACATGGCCCTCAGGAGTGTTGGCTCCAGTGTCTGACTCAGTTCAAATGCTAGCTCTTCTATTTAGTGTGTCTTGGGCAAATTACTAAATCTGTGCTTCAGATTTCTCATCTATAAAGTGAGTAATGAGATACTTTCTTCACAGGGTTGTTGTGAGGATTCAATGAGTCAATATTATCAATTGCTTAGAAGACTGCCTGCCCCGTAATTGCTCAATAATTGTTATGCCTATAATAGTAAAAATGCAAATAACAATGATAATAATAATATATATCACATAGATAGAACAACTACACCTAGAACATGATAGGTATTAAATATTTGGTAGAAATTATTATTTTATTTTTTATTTTGGGGTCAATGCAAAGCTTGTGGGATCTTATTAATATTTTCCAACCCAGGCACTTGGCAGTGAAAGCTCAGAGAGTGCTAGCCACCAATCACCAGGGAATTCCTGGTAGCAATTATTGTGTCATTATAAAATTCTTCAAGCACAGGATTATAAGAGGCTCCAGTATATAGGTGCCCCCGATCCTTTCTATAGTTTTTACATCCTAATGATTCCCCTCCCCTCTGAATAAGCTCTATGAATTATATCAATATTAATTTTCTCATTTGGCTAGTGTACTATCATTACTCAAGATGCTACCATGGGGAGGAGATGGAGCTGAGTAAAGAATATATACAGCCTCCTTGTACTTTTTTTTTGACAGTTCGTGTGAACCTGTAATTATTTAAAAAAACAAAAAACAAAAAAGTCCCCCCGCCAAAAAAAGATAGGAGTTGAGGCAAAAGGTTGGGCCAGTTCCTTATTTCTCAGCCCCTAGAATCCGAACATTCCTTTCCACTAGTTGGGGCTAATGGAAACCACAGGAGCCTGACTAGTGAGAGCGAGGTGAGGCTCCCCTAACATTGGGTAAGATATGGGTTTGCAGAATCTCTGATACATGTAATTGTACATGTAAACAACACTGTAACTTTCTCACCTAACACACCTTCTGGTGCATAGAGGTAAAGACAAGGAATGTGCTCCTCCCAACCGAAGTTATAAATCCAAATATTTTCCTCATGGAACTATTGCCACATATTCTTAAAAGTTAAAAATGAAGAGTACGTATCCTTTCATTTTCCCAATATTTAGGTCAAAATAAAAAGCAAGTGAAAAAAGTTTTAGAAAGTCTATGGATGTTTGCCTCATGGCAACACAAATAGATATTTACCAATAATCAATAATTTGTATACATGAATTATGAGCATTTCTCCAATTACTAATAATTAGTAAAAACTAAGCTTTAAAACAAACAAAAAGCTAAGTTAAGAAAAGCTCATAGCTCATCTCTCTCAATCAGATTATTATCAACAGCTAGCCTTTTAATCTCTTACCATTCAGAGCCCTGAGTCAAAATAAGAAGTCAAGTCTGAAAAACTCAAATCTGAAAAATCCTGGCAATAAAGAGGAATAAATAAAGTCCCCTAATACCTGATCAGTTCTGTTTTCCTAAGAAAATAAAATTGTGTTAACAAAGGTTCAGTGCTTTTTTCTCTCTCTCTCAAAAAAAAGAACCACTCCAATTATAAAAAATATAAATTACATTTTAATTAAGATTTAGCAACATATAAAGCTGTTTCTTCTTTCAGCAAATAGTGCCTAGAGTTTTGCTCAAGAAATTGCACATAATTCCCCAAATGGTAACACAAACTATAAGATTAATATTTTAGATTAAAGAGGGATTCTACATTCTTCAATTTAATGTATGTATCATGAGAATACTCCAAACTGCTTAAATGAAATTATGATCAATTATAATTGAAATTACATTTGATCAACTAAAACACCAAACAAAGCTTCACAAATCCTCTTCACAAATCTCTGCTGTAGAACAGAGAAATAGTAAAGAAAATAAAGAAATAAATTTCTTTATTCAGAAAGTGACTCTAAGAAGAAAATTTCATGACACATTGAAAGTTAGTCTCTCCACAATATTTTAGACTTTCTTATACCAAAGTAATAATGTCAGGATATTAAGTATTGAACATCCTATTTAAAAATAGGTCTTATGGGCCTTCAGTGGCTAAGTCAAAGATCTCTCTTGGTAAATGTGGTTTATTTTCAAATCTTTTGATACTGATTTCTAACATAATTCTACAGTGATAAGAGAATAGACTCTGTATGATTTCAATATCTTTAGACCATGAAATTTTTGCACTTTATGTCCCTGGATATGTTCCAGTGTCTCCTGGTTTATAGTCTACGGGAACTTGAATAGAATTTGTATCTTGCTGTTGTGTGAAAATTGTATAAATCTTAATTATGCGGAATTGGTTCATAGTGCTTTTCAAGTCTACTGTATCTTTCTACTTTTCTATTTGTTAATTTTTGAGAGTTTGATACTGAAACTCCAACTAAAAATCCTAATTTATCTCATTAAAAAATTGTAATATATAGTAGAACTATGTGTAACTTTGTTCTGTATTTTCCAAGTCTCCTGTTAAATGTGTTATCACACTTTCATAATTAAAAAAACACTTGTTAATCTATGTTGAAATGATATTAATGGCTGCATTTTACTATTTCCTTAGTTCGGCAAGTTAAATTTCTGAAACCTCCTAACTATGCTTAGAGCTACCATATCTTGCCAATTAGATTGCCAATCTGCATTTAGATCTATTACTAACTCCAGGGAAAACAATGTACCCCTTTTATAAATTATATGTCTTCTATCTGGAAAGAGGGCTTCCCAGGTGGCGCTAATGGTAAAGAACTCACTTGCCATTGCAGGAGGCATAGAGACAAGGGTTTGATCCCTGGGTTGGGAAGGCACAGGCAACTTACTCCAGTCTTCTTGCCTGGAGGATCCCATAGACAGAGGAGCCTGACAGGCTACAGTCCATAGGGTTGCAAGAGTCAGACACTACTGAAGTATCTTAGAACACATGCACACATCTGGAAAGAACTACATGTAAAGTGAGAGGCAATGGGTAGGAATAATTTCAAATGAATAATTTAGGCCAACAGACAGACTACCTATCCTTATAATTAAGGATAATTGTTCATTTTAGAAAAGTGTATTTCAACTCCTAAACATGTAGGGGGTTTTCCCTGAAGCCTATGTCTGAATCTACTCCCTTAACTTTAACCCTAGAATGAGCATGATACCAAATTAAGAATTCTTAGAAGGAACCCAGTGTAGATTAGAAAGTGTAACAACTCAATAAACATTTTTAATCAAGAAGTGTTAGCTTGTTTCTTAATTTAATGAAACATACACTCACAGCAGTTTAGCTGTAGGTCCTGACTTGTCACTGAGTGCACAATAAGGGTGCCAAGCACGAGGTGCTGGGAATATAGAGAAAAAACAAATATGGCCCTTGACTTCAGAGAGCTTATTGTCTAGAGAGGGAGAGGCACCTTAGACAGACATTAAACAAATACGGAAGACCAAAATTACAAGTTGTGGTTATTTCCTGTTTGTATTGCATCTCTCTTAGTGGATACTCTGATCACACCCTTCTTTTAGGAGTACGGTATTCTGAACTGAATTTTCTTATTCTAAACTCAGTCTGAAGACATCAGTGCTACCGTGTGCAATGTTACCGCAATCAAATGGTTCTATGGGGAATAAAATTTATAATGAACATCACTTTAAACTTAAAATCGGCACTGAATTTACATTCAAGTTAACGTACAATGTGAACTGTTTCCAAGCACAGCTTCTGTTTGCCTAGGTAGCTGAAAGCATACAAAGTATTGAGGACTTTAAAGGCATTATTCTCATTTTAAACGTTTTAAAATATATTTTTTAAACCATTTCCGTCTCCCATTTTCTGAAGTACTTTTAGTACATTCTTTCGTAGATTCTGCTATTTCTATCTCTGGTAATAACATTTCTGTTAGAGATGTGTATCTTTGGAACTCTTTTCCCTTCTCAGCAGAGTCACAATATTACGTTTCCTATGTCAGGTGCCACGGTTCCCGCCTTTCAGAAGTTAGTACTGGGCGGCCGAGAAATTCCTTTAACTTTGCAAGACGAAGTATCTTGGAGGATGGGGGACTTCCCTGGTGGCTCAGTGGTAAAGAATCCGCCTGCCAAGCAGGAGCCTCCGGTTCGATTCCTGGATTGGGAAGAGCACCTGGAGACGGAAAAGGCAATCCACTACAGTATTCTTGCCTGGGAAATCCCATGGACAGAGGAGAGGAGCCAGGCGGACTACAGTCCATGGGGTCGCCAGGAGTCCTATACCTTTACCACTGAGCCACCAGGGAGGCCCCTAAGAGTCCGTTAAGTCTTAGCAACTAACCCAAAACACAAGAATAACCACAGGATAAATCAGCACTTCCCAAGTTCCCACCTGTTGCGGGACTTGGTCAGAGGGGATGAATCAGATTCCTCTAAAGCGTCCTTTTCCTTTCCCAGCCACTGACCCTCCCGTTTTCCGCTGCGACTCCGGAACGCAAGTCACTCTTTCCAGTCCAGGCCCCAAGGCCAGGCCCCCAGAGAGCAGAGACCCCTGCCAGGGTAGGGAACTCGGTTGAGAATAGGGGGCTGTCCCGATCCGGGATGGAACCGAGGCGCAGATCTCCGGTAAAGCACCAGGAGCGCGTAAAGAATGCCCTAGGAAAGAAGACGCATCGAAGAAGGAAAGAACGTACTTTGATTGAGCTTTGGCTCCGGGACTCCAGACCTTTGGGGCGGGTCCTACAAGAACAAACCAACTCGTTCCCGGGCGTCTCCTTCCTCCTTCCCCTTCCCGCCTTCCTTTAAGCCTCCTACTTCTCTTTCGCTTCCTTCCCCCTGCTCCGGGGGCACGTGGTCCCTTCCTGCTCTTCCTCGCCACACCCCCTCCCCTCAGGGCCCATCCCGCTGCCCCTTCCTCCCAGAGTCTCCCGCTTCCCCTTTCCATTCGCTCTTCCGCCCCCGCTCTCCATCGTTCTTTCTGATTGGTCGCGCGCACCGGAGTCTGGTTGGCCAATCGGCGAGCGGGACTGGCGGCGATGGGCGTGGCCGCGGCGCCGGGGCCCTCAGATCGAGGCTGCCTCCCCCTCGCAGCCGGCAGCACATTCCGCCGCCGTTGCCGCCGCCCGGCTCCGCAGTTGTCTTCGCTGGAGCTGCGGTCGCGCTGGGGTTAGGGCGGGGGGGGACGGGCGGGGAGAGGTGAAGACCGCGGTGGAGGCAGGTGAGAGGAGGAAGGAAGCGGCGGGCACAGCAGCTCAGGCAGCGGCCCGGTTTCTGGGAGTGTCGGAGCGGCGTGGTGGTTGGGGCGGATCCCGCGGGGCCCGGGCGGGGGAAGGAGTCACCGGCCCGGCCATGGCGGACAACGAGAAACTGGACAACCAACGGCTCAAGAATTTCAAGAACAAAGGCCGCGACTTGGAGGTAAACTCGGGGACGCCGGAGGGGTGAGGGCCGTGGGCCTCGGGTCGATATCCGCCGGGACTCGGAGTGTGGGGAGTAGGGGCGGGAGCCGCGGCCGCCGCCGGGCCGCAGGGGAATGGCGCTGGGGGCCGGCCCGTCCGTGACGCGTGTGCTAACGCGCCGGGAAGTTTGTGTCGGGCCTGGTCCGCCTCCGCGGGGAGCGAGGTGCCGGGGTACGGCCGGCGCGGCCTAGGCCTGCCCGGCGGAGCTGGCCCGGCGCGGTTGCGAGGGGCTGGGCCTCGCGGCAGGGAGGCCAGGCGCGGCGAGTGTGGAGGAGGCGTGCGTGTGCCGCGCCGCCCCGGCCCGCCTGCGCCCCCAGCCCAGGAGCGGCGGCGGAGATTCCGGCTCTGGCTCCCGCAACGACGTCTGGGGCCGAGGGTGGGGAGGGAGGAGGGACTAGCGTGTGGCGACCGAGTGGGGCTCGGAACTTCCTCAGCGAGGCCCGAGTCGTCTCCACTTAAAGGCACTTTCTCTGGTCTTTCCGACTCCCGCTTTACCCCTGCCTCCCCCCAATATCCAAACTACAGGAGTCAACTTCTCCGTTGAAAAAAAACACCCCCGGCGTGAGAGGCCTTCCTGGTGATGCTAACAGTGCCTTCCAGCGGCCTGTGTTTTACTGTGGATATAGCTGATGTGGATGAGCAAGATGTGGCTCACGGTGTGCGCTCTTCCTGGCAAAGGATAACCCTTATGTCAGCTTGTTCACAAATCTTTTTACCCCTTCCTGAGAGACCACCAGCTGCATTCTTACCTATAAAGTCCAAAGGGTCATTCAAAGCTGTCTTCCTCTAGTCTACAGTATCCTTTCCCTCCACCTGCCGGGGGTGGTGGTAATGGGGGATGGGGTGGGCTGCGGAATGGCACCATCACATCTTATTATTCTAAAAGGGTGAGAAAAACGCTTCATTATTTTAGATAACAGCTGCTTTTGAGGTTCTTAAGGGCCATAAGGTGTGAGTTAAACACCTATTACAGATTTTTGAAAGAAGATTCTTTCCCTTCAGTTTTAGGAGTCTAGGTGAATAGGGGTTCTTTTGTTTGCCTTTTTTTTTTTTTTAATATTTCCATTCTGTATCTGAATCAAGAGTTTAGCTTTTAAAAGAAGGTGGTCTAGTAGTAGTTTGTTTTTTTTTTTTTACTTTTTTATACTGAGATCTTCAAATTCCCATCATCTGTTTCTGAACTTTGAGCTTTTGCCTGATTGAGATAGTGACTATGTAGGGGTCTTTCCACAAAGCCATTTACTCTCCAAGGCAGTTAATGCTGTCTCAGTGGGTTTCCTAGTTTGAGGGACTTAAATACTATCTGGTTAATTCTGTGATTCTTTTAAGGTTAACATCAGGCATAATTTTTATGACACCTTTTTTTTTTTAATGAAAGAATTTTAACTTTATTGAGATGCACATGCTATTGAAATTGCCATTTAAATGTAGAATTTATGATTTTCATTGTTTAGTAGAGTAATGATGTGATGAAAAAATTTTTGACTTTTATGAATATTTAAAATAAGGGGGAAATCACAAATTTCAAAACCTAAAAGCTTAAATACGGCAAAATTAGAAAAATCTAGAGAAATATCAGATGCTTGACAATCCTTCTAATCTCTTTCCTTTCTACTTTTCTGGCTGCTTTTTATTTTTTAAACAATTTCATTGAGATGGAATTCACATACTATACAGTTCACCCATTTGAAATGATTTTTGGTATTTTCACATAGTTGTAGAGCCATCAGCACAGTCTTAGAACATTTTCATCACCCTCCAAAAGAAACCCAGACTCATTAGCAGTCATTCTGTCTTTTTAGATTTACCTGTTCTAAATATTTCATATAAATGGAATTATACAGTATGTGATCTTTTGTGACTGGCTTCTTTTAGGTAGCTAATGTTTTCAAGGTTTATACATATTATAAAAATAATGTATTAGTGCTTTATTCCTTTTATAGCTGACTATTCCAGTGTGTGCATGTACTACTTTTTGTTCATTCATTCATCATTTGCATTGTTTCCACTTTTTAATGATTATGCATAATGCTGCTCTGAATATTCATCTACACATTTTTGTGTAGACCTGTGTTTTCATTTCTCTTTGGTTTTACACATATGGTAACTTTATGTGTCACTTTCTGTGAAATTGCCAAGCTATTTTTAGGTGATCCTTATTTTTTAAATTGATGTTCTCCCCTCACTGTGTATTTCTTATTATTTTAGCCAAAATAAGATTAAAGGCTGATTCTATATTAGAACCATATTTGCTATGTGATTTTTTAAAAATAGCTGTAAATACACACTAAGTAAAATGTTTTGAGAAGTTCGTTTTGCCTTGTGGGCATCCTTTAGTGACTTTGATAACTCTGCATGCATTAGGAATATGAGTATTTTCATGTTTCCACCTAAAGAAATGGGATATGATTTTAAGAGAAAATCACCCTTTCTCCTCACTTGTAATTTATTCTGTCACGTATGCCTGCAATGAAATAAAAACATCTTTTATTATCCTTGGAGAATATTAGAAGGCCTGTGTGTGTATGTGCTTAGTCGCACAGTTGTGTCCAACTCTTTGTGACCCTGTGGACTGTAGCCCGCCAGCCTCCTCTGTCCATGGGATTCTCCAGGCAAGAATACTAGAGTGGGTTGCCATGCTCTCTTCCAAGGTATCTTCCCAACCCAGGGATGGAACTCAGGTCTCCTTCATGGCAGGCGGATTCTTTACTGTCTCAGCCACCAGGGAAGCTCTAGAAGCCCTGTTGTGTGTATTTATTAATTACATACATGCCTTTGTCCCTCAAAATACTAATTATGCCCATTTCTTCCCCCTCATATATGGTTAATTAAATATTTCATGTTCTTCTTTTCTTACAAGTCTTCAAAATCTGGCCTTTTACACTTAACCGAATATCTCAGTTTGGACTAGCTCCATTTCAGGTGCAGCTGTGGCTACCTTATTGGACAGTACTGATATAGAGGATAGCAAGTAGAGTGAGACAACTAGCATTTTGGTTTAAACTAACATTGTTTGGTTCCAAATTATGGGTATGAAATCCTGGAATTTAGTTTAATATCTAACTTTGTGTGTGACTTTGGAAGAGTCAGTTACTCTTACGGTTCTTTCATCTGTAAAATTAGAGGTACTTGACATCTACTTCCTGTTGTGAAGATGAATAGGTTTAATGTTAGAAAGAAGCCTGGCAATTCTCTGAGTGTTTTATCACCTTCAGGTTTTCTTTTTAGGGAGAAGAAGGGGGTTTAATAGGATTTAGTGGAATTGATTGTCTTGCTTCCTTATTTGCAGTTGGCTCCTTGTTTTTTCCTCCATGTGCATATATCTTACATTGAACTTAAAATTAATGGGAACATTTTTAATGTAGAGATATGAATTGCCCATAGAAAGACAGTTTGCGAACAGGGAATTAGTGACCCTACTAAAGTCTGAATTTCTGTTAGAATTGAAACTGATTATATGACCTTCAATCTGATATTCATTCCTATCATTTATTCTACCGTTCTGGCTCCTCCAAAATATGGTCATGCTAACTTCTTGAAAGATAACAGCATTAAAGAAGGTGTATGTCAATACCCGTTTAAAATAACTTATAGGAACTGTCAGATGGTATTCAAGGTGTAGCTTCTCTTATGTAGTGTGATGGAGGGTCATCATTAGTTTGAGGTAGTAACCATAGAGAGGGTATGCACAGTTTAACACAGGAAATGGGTAGTGACCCAATTTCAAATTTAAAAATGAGTCACAATAAAGCAGACCAAGTTCATCTAGCTTAAATTTTAAATGTAGAGAGGTAGAGGGGAAATTCTCTTGTAGACTTTCTAATAAACCTGCATGATTTTTACAAAAGTTCTGAGATTATCCAGGTTTGGATAGAACATAAGTTTTGTTAGGTAAATAATTAGATTTTATAAAAACTGCTTTGAGAAAAATGATTACCCTAAAAATAAAAAAAAAATTAAAATACTACATAATTGGAAACTTATAATTGTCCACGCAACATGAAATATGAAGTCACCTTGAACTTTAGGAAAGAATTACTTGGTTGACAAGAGTTTAATAAATTGATCAGCTGTTTTGTTATTTAGAAATGGCCTTGGTGATTTGTTAAACTCTACAGAGTGAAAGGCATTGTTAAGCTATTAAGTCTTGTTAACTTTTAGAGACTGACCTCTCTCGTCACAAATCTTGGAACATATTTACTATACTTAAAATAACCACTGTCTAATTTTTCATATAATAGTCCAGGCATGTGACAATATGAAATATCTGATAGAAATATAGTTGGGAATTAAATAATGTGCTTTCTGCCAGCTTTCCTAGTTTATAAGGCAACCAATATCAGAATTGCTTCATTGGTAATTTTCTTAGCAATATCAAGATCTTTGTTTTTCATAGAGCCTAGTATGTCAGATGTGAACATAACAAGATTGAGAAGAGTTGTAGGAGTAATTTAGCTTTAAAAGAATGAAAATACTTTAGAAAAAAATGCATAGGTAATTTTTAAACATTGATCTCTTGTATCTGATAGTGGTTGTGGGTCCTTAAGGTATTTTTTAATGTTGCCAAAACAGCATTCATCTACTTAAGGCCTATAATAATGAAATGAAAGCTTGTCAAATCTAACCTTGAATGATAATTGTGATACAGGTTTAGTTTTGGAACAAGAGGAGAAGTTTGATTAAAGAGAACTAACTTCCTCAGCATCTGCTGTTTATATACTTTTACTTGTATTCTCATTTCTCTCAATCACAGAAGTAGGGATTACTATTCATTATGGAAAGAAAAAATGCTAGAGTTACATGACATAATAGCATAACATTCAAGGGAATGACTTTAACTCAGATGTTTCAAAGTGAGATCTGTACTATTTGTATTATGTTTAGGACCTCCCTTTAGCTTCTCTCAGCCTTAATACAAATCTCAAAGTTGATTAAAGGGTAAATGTGAAAGCACCTGGTATAGTCCATGGGGTATAATAGGCATTCACTAAGGGTATTTTGTTGTTGTCGTTGTTTCTACCAGAGATGTTTTTGGAAATTGTGTTTCATTTGTAAACTTTAAACTAGAGAACACAATCCATTAACTTACAGATCAAATGAAAACAATCTTTATATTGGCACCTACTAAATAAGGACAAAATATATGTGGTTGTAATGGCCTTACTTCAGAAATTTTCAGAGCATTGTGTTTCAAGACCCATTTATGCAGTTAAAAATAAGGACCCTCAAAAAGCCTTATTTGCAGGTTTCTATCAGTATCAACTTTTACCATTTTAGAAGTTAAATAAGAATTTTTAAAAATATTCATAAAATAGCAATAATAGAGCAGTTTTATATAAACATAAATATCAATACAAAGAGAACTGATTTTTCAAAACCCTCCAAAATTGGTGAGAAGAATGGCCATGTTTAACACTTCTTGAGTCTTTTTAATATTTGGCTTTAGAAAAGATAGCTGAATTCTCAATTTTTGTGATACACTCTTTTGGTTGAAAAAAAGTATATGAAAAATTGCCAGCTTCACACAATAGGCATTTGAGAAAGGGAAGAACACTTAATAATCTTTTTAGATAATTATAAAAATTACTTTGATATACCATATCATACCATATAAGCCCAAGCTCCAGAAATAATAGTTCTTTAAAAAGTTAGTTGCGGTATGGGATCTGAAATCACTTGGCAAGCTTCCTACTCTTACGTTAAAATCCACTGGTACGTTAAAATCCACTGGTCTGTCTTACACTTGGACATTACTGATTTTGTGACGTCATGTGTTGGTCATTTGGAAAATATTAGTTCACTGAGTTATGTAGATCTTCCAGATGCTGACACACTTGATTATACAGTAAAAATTCACAGTTAGCATCACCACATAAGTTCATCAGAAAAATCTTAAATATTGGAAGTTTTGTCAAGCTCACAGTGGTAGATAGAAGTTTTCCAAAGTTCTTATCTTCACTTTAAAGCTCAAACTTTTATCATTAGCAACGAATACTGAAAGTTGTTTTTCTTGAAGCCATAAGCTCACTTTNTTTTGTGACGTCATGTGTTGGTCATTTGGAAAATATTAGTTCACTGAGTTATGTAGATCTTCCAGATGCTGACACACTTGATTATACAGTAAAAATTCACAGTTAGCATCACCACATAAGTTCATCAGAAAAATCTTAAATATTGGAAGTTTTGTCAAGCTCACAGTGGTAGATAGAAGTTTTCCAAAGTTCTTATCTTCACTTTAAAGCTCAAACTTTTATCATTAGCAACGAATACTGAAAGTTGTTTTTCTTGAAGCCATAAGCTCACTTATGGCTCAAAAATGTTTTCATTTTTGTGAAAACATCTGCCAGATACTGAATAGCCATAATTTGTCTGTCAGTTGTTCTTTCAAGTAAAAATGATGTTCCATGAAAAAAGTGGCTAGTTCAATTAGCAGCTCAAACAGTCCCACAAATACTTTTTCCTGAGACAGTCATCCTGCTGCAGGTGTATTCTGTAGAAATGGTTTATGTGTGTTCCCCATTTTATCACAAAATTTTAGAAAGAAAAGGCTTTTTTATTTTTTAATAAAAGTAACAATGTTTTTACTGTTTTATCAAGGACATTCTCAAGTGAGCTGCCTTTTTTCTTTTTAACTAAAATACAGTGCCATACCCACTGCAGTGCAGTACAGTGCAAATGTTAACTGAACAGAAAAAGTATTAGTAGTGATTTAAGAAAATAGTTTTGCGCAAATGTTAACTGGATAGAAAAAGTATTAGTAGTGATTTAAGAAAATAGTTTTGCCCTTGTGGACCTTCCGAAAAAGTCTCACTGTTCCTTGTTGACCACACTTGGAGAATCATTGTCTTTGCGTATTATTGTAGGTTCTCTTATAGGTGATTGTCGCTTTTAATTGATAAAAGGCTCTTAAAAGGCTTTATAGTGTCACAGTTAAATAACATGGACTGTGGAGTCAGACCTGGATTTGAACCCTAGTTCCTCTGTTCAATAGTTACGGAATCTTTAAACTATTTAAATACTTAATATTGCACGCAGAGTGAATGGTGGCTCTGTTTGTATCAACTTGCTTCATCATACATTACATCCAAATAACCCCCCTCCCCTAACTATGTTCCCTGTCAGAGTAACATTTTGTTTGCAGTTCCTTTTGTACCACTGTGCACCATAATTCAAATTACATCACATGAATTGAAGAAGCCTTCTTTTCCCCTTCATTAGCACTCAAGTGAAAGCCTACTTTCTCCTGCATGCTTAACCAAATTGTCACAAAATTACTGATTTCTGACTTCATTTCTCTAATCCTGTGTTGTAAGTAGGTTTGTAAATACTTTATGTAGATTTTGTTAACTGATGGCCCACAAAACTAAATTGAACCAGAAAATAGCTCAAATTTGGTACACATAATGAAAAATGGCTTAAGGCCATAGACATTTGCTGGTACTATAAGATTAGCTTGATTATGAAATGCTAAACTTTTACTGTTTATGAATTATTAGGATAAAATTTGATTAACTATCACTTTTACCCTCAATTAATTTACATTCAGTTAATGTAAATTAACATTTTCAATAATGATGTGTTTTGGCAAACCTGAAACTTTTTAATTAACAAAAGGCAGAATCCTAAGATAATGTGGTGTTCCATAATTTGGTGATAGACATTTTTAATATTAGAAAGCAAATTATGTTCTGCTTCAGTTTCCAGTTCTTTAAATGAAAGCTTTCGTTGCCTGGTAACTACTCTTAATACTTGTTTAGTGTTTTTATGGCTGGACCACATGTGGAATCTTAGTTCCCCCACCAGGGAATGAACTCAAGCACCCTGCAGTGGAAGCGCAGAGTCTTAACCACTGGACCACCAGGGAACTACCTTGTTTTAGTTTTTATAGCATGTCTTTGTGGTTCCTTAAAGTAAATGTTACATAAATTTAGTTACAGTAGTTTTATCTATCTGGTTGTATTAAATAACCCTACACTTTTTGCCACCCATCCTGCCTATCTTCCTGTTCCTCTTTAGCCACTTTGAGCTTTTCAGGTCCAGGGGTAAAAAGCAAAATAAAGTTTTGAGATTTTTGAATAATTGTTACATTACTCTAGGTTCTCTAGTAATTATTAAACCCTATATTTTCTGGCTTTCTTTATAATAGTGACTTTAAATACCATAAACTTTTTCCATAATGTTGATATTAAAAGTTAGGTCTGATAGCTTTAGACTGAAAAGGCTGGTTTTTTTTTAAATATTCAGAGCCCAGCTTGAATTAGTTTAAGCACAATGAGGGAATCTGGCTCTTAAAACCCAGTAAGTTCAGAGCTGTAGCTCACTTTATAAGAGCTCTAATGAAAGTCTAGGGAGGACTCTGATCAAGATTTGATTGCATGCTTGTACCTGAATTTAGTCACTGCGGGCAGAGGAATATGGCTTTGTGATTGGCCAGTACAAAGTCATGTGCCACAGGCCAGGTGTGTGTGGGGGGTGGGGGTGTCTCTTATACACATCTAGATGTGTATAAGAGAAAGAAACAATGGTTATACTTGTGCTTGATTTTTCTAAAATAGGACAGTTAAGAATAAATACTCACCTTGAGGATTCCTGGAAATCACTCATTACCATCCCTTCCCCTCTACACTCCTATAGCATTATCATCAAACCACCACAAAAACAGAAATTTTAAAAATAAAACTGACAACTAAGAATTCATTAATCATTAGGAAGATTTTAAGTTCTGTGGTTTTATAACATTCTTACAATATCTGAATTTTAAAGATCTGCTCCAGAAATTTTTTTTTAAATAAAAAGTTTTATTGGAGAAAAATAGAACCACCACGTACACAGGGAAGAGCACAAAAATTCAACTGATACAGAACTGAAATCACAACTACCCAATGTTGTTTGCGATTAATTTTCCATTTCTTAAATGGCTTCCCTCAATTTTTAAAATAGTCTTACCAATTTTTTTCAGCTGAAATAGCATCAAATTTTCAAAACATTAAGAGCCTCAGCGAAGGGACCAGCTTTTAAGATTACAAAGGTGACACCAAGAGTCTTCTAATAGGACCAATTCTACCGAAAAATTCCTGAAGCACGTAACTACTGAGTCTGGTAGAACAGTAGCTCAGAGACCATCCAGGATTAGTTAGAACACTGACTTAGACGGTCTACTATGCAGAGAGGGCAAACAAAAAAGCTGCATTTCCCTGTCAGATGAGTTCATGTAAGAAAACCAAGGAGGTGCTAAGAAAATACAGGCAATGGCTGCTCAAAATAATTAAGGCGGCATTCTAAATACCACATATTATTAGACAACAGTGTGTAAAGTGACAAAATTAGAAAACAGGCAGCTTAAAAAAAATATGGTCACAGGTCCTTGAGAACTCAATAAAATAATCAAGAGCAAACACAAGACCTGAAAGTCTTCTCAGCTGAGGGTTAGGGCCTAGGTATTCTTCCCAATAGCTTCAAATAGTCAAGGAAATAAACTGCTGCAAAAAGCATAATAGCAGTTCTGACTTTTCTAAACCAAAACAAAATTTCTGCTTCTCTTCCAAGATCAATTCCCTTCAAAACTTCAAGGAAAAACAAACAAGGAAGCAAAACAAAACCCCAAATACAAAACCAAAAAACCACTGATGGTAAAAGAAGCTTTTTAGTCACATTATCAATTTGAAAAAAAAA